>VYZQ01013883.1:8722-37160 GCA_013400655.1 Mystacornis crossleyi | reverse complement strand
GATACCTTCAGCAGCTGACAATCTCCTGTGGAAAAAAAAAAAAGTTATTTACTGTTAAAAGTAGCGAGTCATTCCATCAAAAACAAAATTAACTTTAGCTTGGTATAACCAAAGGTCCTGCTGCCATCTACGTGCTGAGAAAGAGTTTCAGCCTTTTAACAGTTTTCTCTTTTGGAGTCAGAATTACGAACGATCTGGGCTATCTTACATTGCCTGCAGACGAGACAAAATGCTGTTATGCAGGCCAGCAAATAAAGCTTTACACTAATCAAATGCTCTGCTGAATAAAATATGAGCATGTTATTTTGCATAATAAATAGCAAGCCAAAATATAAATTGAACAGTAGTACTAATAAATAAATAAGATCATCTAAAGCTGGTTTTCAGGAGCAAAAACTTCAAAGTTCATCCATTATGGATGTGTGTGGATGTGCATTAGTGTGTATGAGCAGAGGTGAAATGGTGGCATATATTGGTTTTTTTCTCTACCTTTTTTGTCTCATTCTCTATTTGGGTCATTAATACAGAAAGAACAAGTAAAGAAACCCTTCTTCCCACAGAAGTGGAGCTGGAACTGGATGGTCTTTAACTCCCTTCCAACACACGATCTGTAATTCTTTTCTTGCCTTGCAAAGCCAAAAGCTTGCAATCAGTTTCTCCTTTCTGGAAACAAAACTGATCCTCTTTGCGCTGACAAAACCAGTTAAAATATTTCATTTTCGGTGGCTGGGAGTGTCTGTGTGCAGGCAGGTGAACCAAGCTGCTGCCTGGAAGCCTGTGGTCCTTGGGCACGTCTCTGTCCTTTGGGGAAGTTTTCACCCCATGAGGAAAGACAAGAAAAGGGAAAATATTTTAGTTTTCATATATGTTGATTTTCAGTGAAATAAGAGGCTTTCAAGGGAAAAAAAANTCTGGTCTTCCTTGGTTACTTGGGTTTGAGCACACCGAAAACATTTATTTAATGTATTGTTTTTTCTACCTTTAATGTAGACAAATCTTAAAATGTTCTATATTCATCTTAATAAAAAAGAATGTCTACCTGAAAACTAATAAAATGCAATAGATTTAGATTTAAAAGATCTTTAAAAATTGCAGATCATTCTAAAAACCAGAAACAGACTCTGAATATGGAAGTGCTGGCCAGGAGACTTCAGAGACTGCACACTAAAGAAAAGAGTATNAAAAAAAAAAAAAAAAAACTGACAAGGCATTTTTAACCAGTTCTGCCATAGTTTTCAAGTTAAATCTCCTTTATTCCTTACCTAAACTCGGACTATATGAAGATGTTTAAGCAGCCCAGTGTCAGATTGGACTTTACATTTAGACCAAAAGCCTATGAGACAGGGGGGATTTGTGGTACCGCTGTCATAGATCATGACAGCGATCGAAACAAACTCAAAAAGGAATTTTTTTTAGTTTTTTGGGGAAGTCATGTGTCACCTGCCACCATTGCTGACACTACCACCAAAGCAGTAACAAAAATCTGAAGAGGTCGGCAAATTTTCAGTTACCTCATTTCCTCTTCTCCTTTTTTCCTTCTTCGTTTCCAATCACGGGAGAGCATCTTATTTTTTTTTTTTTTTTTTTTTAAGGAACAAATATCAGGAAACTACTCCACCTCTGCTCTTTGCTTTCAGTTTTTACTCTGAGGTTACAGTGAAGGGGCAGGACTGGAGCCAGGCAGGGATGTTCCCAGTGGGATGCCAGGGTCGGGAGGGTCCTCGTGCCAGCCTGGAGCTCTCAGTGGGGCAGCATCTGAGCCTCCAGGGATGGAGGGAGCCAAGCAAGCAAAGAGGTGTCTTGCCTCAGGAATGTACTACACTCAGCCCGTTCCCAAGTTTCTTCTCAAAAATTAAACCTACTGACACTCACTAGAAATGAAAATCCATAGTGAGAGGATTCTCTTTTATTTCTTTCTTTTTTTTTTCTCTCCCGCAAAGCCAGACAATTCCCAGGACCATTTACTGTTATTTCTCTGTGTATCTCAGGTTGGGACAACTTTTTTTTTTTTCCCCTAAACCTGCACCTGGTGCTTTCAATTACAGCTTTAAATTTTCCCCTCTGATGCCCATAACCACTGTCTTCCCCTCTTCTTCAGAATATTCATTCCTTCCACATCTTCTATTAAAAAAAGAAAACCACCTCAGATTTCTTAATTTTTTTCTCTCGTTTCCTCCTAATGCCACAAGTTTAATCTTGAGAACTGCTTTCCCAGTTTATCTCATTGATGCCCATCTGCTGTTCAGGGGAGCTCCCTCGCCCATCCTGCTGGCCGTGGCTTGGATATCTACAGAGAATTTCACATCCCAATCCCCCAGGGGTCTGACTTGCTGCTTGGACTCCGTAATGCCCCAAGCATCTCACTTTCCATATATATATTTTTTCAGCTTAGCCACGCTGGATGCAGAGTAGCTCAGTGACTCCTTTGCTGTTTAATATAGATTTTTTTTGGAAATCATTTTGAGAACCCAAACTTCAGACTTGAACACCTCAAGTGATATTTAGGTGCTTAAATCTTTCCTGAACCTGCTCCTTCATCTGAAAATTAAGGTGAACGTTCCCCAAAGTGGCAAATATGGCAAAGCTAATGGAAATTAACAACCCATTCTCATAAAAACCTTTTTCTGAAACTGAGGTTCATTTTTCTATAAGTTGTTAATCCTAAATGACTACACTTATAAAAAATATTACTTATTTGCAGGCAATTTGTTAGTAGAAAACAAGATCCTTATTTATCCTGGAATTTCTTCTCGATTGATAACTCAAGTGTGTCTTTTTTGTCTCTTTGACCTCTAGATGTGCTAAAAAAGAATAGCAAATAAATCCTATTAAATTAAAGGGCTCATATTCACATTCCTGCTGTCTACTGAATGCGTTTTCCCTGAAAACTCCTTGGCTTGCTTATTGGTGTTGGAAAACAGCACATTTTATTAAAGATCTGTGAAGTGTTTCCTAAGATGTTACATAGAGTTTTTTTTTTTTTTCTTTTAGACATTTAAGTTTTACAAAATCTTCTTGGCTTTGCATAGGTGATAACAGGAAAGAGGAATAATGAGACAGAACCTCTTCTTTCGGGGTTTTTAATTGAGAAACAAATTATTTCATGGCTTCTGATTAGTTATTCCCATGAATTCTAATGACAAGGTGCCAACTTTCACACTTTAAGCAGGTTAATTAACCAGGTAGTAATGAAATTGGGTGATACCTGTGTGTTGGTGTGCCACAGCTCCTAATAATGTGCTTTAATGTCTGTGAACCTGAAAGGATATTTTCAGCTCCAGCTCTTCTCAGCACTGCATAAGTAAATGCTTCCCAGCTAATAGGCAAACTCATTTTAAAGTTACACTTTGGTCACCATTATTATGTTTCATGGAGTAGATGTTGATATTTCTGCCTTTTTTGAGACCATAAAGGGACACCAAGAAAGCTGGAAGACCTCAGCTGATGTGTTTATTTTCCTTTTATCCCCTGGCCACCTGTTGAATATTTTAATGCTACTTCTTTCCCCTAGAAATAATAAAATTAAATTTAAAAATTGATGTTTAAAGATTTTTCTAGGATAGAATTGATGTAGGAATATGAGTAAGTAGCAGGAAGCACATGTAGAGTAGCACATGTGCACAAGGAGGGAAGCACATTTGAAATAGAGAAGAAAAAAGCCAAAAACACAACGTAAAATTTAATTTCAGCCTTCCCAAGAGCAAGTGTCAATAACTGTGTGATTTACCTAATTTAAGAAATATCTTGTAAAGAATCCCAAGAAGTATCCTTAGCTAGCAGAGCTGCTAATAACCAGTTGTGTTGGAAGGGATAGAAAGACATGCTTGAGTTCAGTTTTTCTGTTTGAAATACTCAGGCACAACTGGTTCAATTTTTTCATGGCAACTGAAATATTACTCAAGTTTTGTGTTCCTTCTTGCTGACGATTTGCTCACACAGCAGTTCTGATTTCTAGGAAAGTATTTGTTATTTCTAAATATTTACTGGGTGGTTTATGCAAACAAGTGTTGGCCCCATTCAAGCACTGTTCATTTTTACCAGTCATTGTTTATAATACACAATTTGTCATCAAAATCACATGGGCATTGTCTCCATTCTCCTACTGGATGTTTGAGTGCTTTAAAAATGAGGAATAACAAGGCTGGCAAGTGAATGAAGAATAACAAAGTCCTTCCCCATATGAATTTTTTGAACAAATAAACATTTAGGCCAAACTTAAAAGGTCTTGCAAATATTTGTCTGCATAAACCAGTCAGGGCCCATCTGAACACTCGCCGAGAGCAAATAACACGACCCAACAGAAAACAGCAAAGCAAATTTCCCAGGCTTGTTTGTAAAAGTAATCTTCAGCAAGTATTTTGGATTGTTTGACCACATATGTCCCAGTGTTTACTCACAGCGAGCAGGCTACTGAGCTTGAAGGCATCTTCCTAGCAAAGCAGTTGAAATAGGAACTGAATTAATGGTATCTATACTATTTTTAAATGATTTTTTAAAAAATAAATAGCACTTTATTTTTCATATTAAATCCTGAGAACTTTTTTGTAAGCCGAATAGAAAATTTCAGCAAAATTCTGTTGACTGATGAGAAACTTTGTTGTGCAAAATGCCCGTAGTTTCCTTTGCTTGCTCTAGTAGTGAACTCTTCTAATAATGTTTTACATCATATTTTATCTGTTTGTTTGGGTGAGGATTGCTTGTGTTCCTGCTTTTAACCACTGGGATCTTCAGTTGGGAGCGATTTTCTTCCCTGGGATAGAGCTTAATACAGCTGGAAGTACTGGGAAGTCAGCAGGTAATTGATAAATGTAGTGAGTAAACGGTGGCTTATCCAACAAAACCCAAATTTAGGTTCTCAGGACTAGGTGGTCTGAAAAGATTAAAACTCCACTGGGCTGGGGTGCGTTGAATAACGATTGAACACCCAGAGCATCTCAGCCCTGCATCTCCCACTCTTTTTATTTTACACATCACAATTACCAGCCATGATCTTCATTCATGGCTTATTGTGGGCGACAGGCCATAATCCTCATTCATGACCAGCTATAACAGAGAAAAAAAAAAAAAAAACAAAAAACACAAAACCAGCCCACCACACAAAACAAAAGTCCTTCATGCCACTTAGAGAGAACATGACATTATGCAGAGTTTCCCTCATTCTACAGATACAACAAATGCCACAGCAGAGATGCTTTCAAAGCATCTGTTAAAAAAAAAAATGCAGCTTCCCTAAGTTGTTGTGGGGAAGAGAAAAAAAAGCAGGGCAGAATTGCAAACATGTATATCATTACTGCAACTGCATTCCATTTATTTTCCTTTGCAAAATAAATTACATAAATGGGGTTTGTATTGTTAGCTATTCTTCATTCAGAGATTGGGATAATTAGGTTTCAAATACGGTGATGTTTTAAAACACATTTAATTTAGTAAAATTGGTAAGGAAGCTACAGCAATTAAAAATAAAGGACAAAAGTTTCTTTTGCCTTCCTGGGTAATTTGGGGTGAATTTAGACTATGGCATTAGAAGTACAAAAGGTAACTAAAAATGCCATTAAATGAAATGTTCCCAGTCCAAGCAATTTCCTTCTTAACAGAAAGTAAAATGCAAACAGAGATTACTAAAACCCTGCTGTGTTTAATTTAAGTGTATGTAAGCCTTTTACTCACAGTTATTTTGTCTGGAGATAATCATGTAGATCCTCAGTGGTCAGAGCTGTGAAGCGTGTGTTGTCAAAAGTTGCTCACTCTTTGATTCCCCTTCGCTTCTGTCAGCCATGGTTCACATCATGCAAGCTCAGCTCATTCATCTTCTGACAGGGTGGGATTCTCCCATTTCTGTCTCCATCAATTTGTTCCTGTCGCCTCTGGATTGCTCGCAGAAACACCGAAAAAGTGTGTGTGAGTTGGGTGTAAATTGTCATTATTTCTCTGGCTAACAGGAGCGCACTGCAGGGATGGAGCACATCAGCTCTTCCAGCATGGCGGCAGCAGGCAGGGGTAGGGTTGTTAGACCAAAGGGAAAATTCGGCGCCTTCTGTAGATTCATTACTGTACAGAAATGAAAGGGTTGGAGAGGCATTAGATACAGAGCCGTGCATTGGCAGGGGCTGTTCTGGAGGGGTTTGGTGTGTGCTTCCGAGGAGGAATTCTGTGCAGTCAGAAGTGCGGGGCTGGTGCTTGAGGCACGGTGCTCTCTTGGGCAGGGCAGTCAGTGGGGAGTTTGGCCCACAGAAAGAGGTGCTGTGTGGGAAGTCCCCTTTGTCACAGAGATTTTTGTGTTGGTGCTTTGCACTGGTACCTTCTGTCTGGTCTGAGAGTGCTCCAGGAGAGGTGAGGACTTTGTTGTTACCCAGGTCTCGATTCGTAGCAGTGCTCACTGCGTCGACAGTTGCTGTTTCTTCCACAGGGAGCAGAAATTGCGTTTAGCACGAGGCAGGGGAAGCAGAGAGGGTGTAAAACAGTTCAAATTTGGCAGTAGTGGAGTGGGGAATAATCACAGCGGCCACCGGCTGGGAACGAGCCAAAAGCTGGGATGCAGAGAGGGCTGAGGTGCTCCTCACCTGGCAGAGGCAAAAGTGCAGCACCCCAGGGTTCGGACAGAGCAGGACGAGGCTGGGAGGTTCAAGTGCAGCCTGGCTGCCAGCAGGTTTCAGCCTGAGGCCTTGGGTGCCACCTCAGATCCATCAGCTGCTCTGGTCTGCCCTGTCCTGCTCTTGTCGTTCACTTTCAGCACGCGCTGTAACCGTGTAGGGATTTTACCAGGCAGAAAATGTAACGTTTGTAGGAGTGAAGCCTCTGTGAATTTGGAATGAAAAGACCAAGAGCGCCAGGCGATGGTCCAGCAAGTGGTTCTCCAAAAAAAAGATACATCTCCTAAATCATGGAATTCCAGAGTGGTTTGGGTTGGAAGGGACCATAAAGCCCATCTCGTTCCAGCCCCTACCATAGGCAGGGACACCTTGCACTATCCCAGAGTGCTCCAAGATCCATCCAGCCTGGTCTTGAACACTTCCAAGCAACAGCTTCTCTGGCCTCAGAACTCTCTGAGTAAAGAACTTCTCTCAAACATCAAATCCAAATCTCTCCTCTTTCAGTTTAAAATCACACCCCCCTTGACCTATCACTATCTGCCTGTGGAAAAGGTCACTCTCCCTCTTTTTTATTGCATNCACTCTCCCTCTTTTTTACTGCATTCATCTTGCTGAGGTGTGAGCTCAGGGTCTCTTCTGACGTCTCTACGTGGATCCTGAAGCACACAGAGATTTATTCCCCAGCCTCCCCTCCCTGAGCCACAGGGTCCAGGTCACCACGTGGAGAAAGTCAGCTGGGGGAAAACATCAACTTCCCATTCTCCTGGAGGTTTTCCAAAGACACCTCTTTCCACTGAGGCTGGACATCTTCCCTGAGCAAAGCTTCTTTTCAAGAAAATTTCTATCTGTGTGATGGATTTTTTTTTTCTTTTTTTTCTTTTTTTTTTTTTTTCCCCACTGTGGGAGTGGGTGTTTGGCTTTTTTTGGGGTGTGTTTTTCGGTGGGGGTTGTTTGGGTTCTTTTGGCTGAACCTTATGGCACTATTTTTTTGCTCATAGGCTACTTCTGCAAACTCAAACTCAATTCACTCCCACAAAAAAGTTATCACATCTCCTACCCTGCAGAAAAAAAAGGTGTTTCCCTCCATCCTCTGGGCAGGGTAACACAAAGATGACCATGATGCTTAATAAGACCTTTATATCCTCTTAGATTTGTCCTGGGCACAGTGAGTGAAGTACCTCTGACACATTTATTTCTTTTAATAGGAGAGTAAGCAGAGAGAGAATGATGGCAATTACCCCTCTGCTGGGAGGCACCAAGAGTCCTGCTCTGACTCTGCTCTTCTTTAACGTGCTCTGGGAAACTGAATATGAATTAGGGGGATGCAGTGTGCAGTCTCTTCATTTCACCTGGCCTGACTTTCGCAGCTCCACGTGATGCTCCTCTCCCTGCCTGGGAGACACGGCTTATAGAGAGAGAAAACAGGGGAGGAAAAAGAGGAATTTGTGTGAAAATAGAAAATAGTGACAAAATCTGTGTTAAATTAATTAGATAAAAAGTGGCATTAAAGAGAATTTTCAAAGCAATCTTTAATTATGTTTTTCTGTAAGCGTTGTGTAGGGGTGTTTTACCTTGTTGGCTCGGCTGCTTTACGTCTTCCACCAGCTCCTCAGGTGGGAGATTTTTCCCTGTGTCCTGTGGAAGTCCATCTGACAGGAGATCTGAGCAGAGGCACGGTGTCTGGCACCCCATCACCCTGGCACAGGGAGACACTGAACATTTACAATCCCTGGTTGATCACTCCGGAGGGATCAGAGCCCCACGGGGAATCTGCTGGGGAGCTCTCGTGTTCATATCAGCCATGTCCTGTAGAAGGATGGTTTTATCAGTGATAAAAAAAGTGCTGGTTTGGGTGGTTTTGGGCAAGGGAAGGGACAGGCAAGTAAAATACTTTCACTTTTCCTTGAAACATGGTCACTGTGGTTAGGAACAGGGAGGATTTATGTGCCTGTGCTGGTATCTTGTCGTGATAACTTGTAGGGAAGAGCTACAGTGTTTGTCAAGGAAAGGAAAATGATTTCTGGCCAATTAAGAAGAAGTTATAAATGTTGGGAAAGTAGAGGTGCTTGATTCTAGGAATGCTAGAATATTATGGTTCTTTGCCAATCTTTTAACATTAAATGGACTACAATTTGTGGAGAAAATATTTTTTACGGAGGAACCTCTTTCCTATTTTTTTGTGTGTGTGTGTGACGATCATCTTAGTCCTGTGAGTAGATTTTCACGATGCATTTTATTTTGGTAGAGATCTGACAGAAAACTTGTATCTGAATTCAATTATCTGCTAGGGAAAGCGAGCCACTTGTGTGTGTCAGGAAGGCTTTGGATTGCTATCAAGATGTGTCCTAACCATAAACTACTAGGTTACCGAAAAACTCAGCTTGGAGGACAGTTCAGTCTCAAGGTTAGGAAATGATCACAAGTACCAGTGACTACCTTTAATCATAGCTTAGTTTGCCAAGGAGAATTTCCTTGGTACAATGTCTTCTGAACAGAATTATAGAAGATTATAGTTGGGATTTTTTTTTTTTTATACTTTACGAAAGCTTTGTTGTTACTTCCCAGCATAGAGTGTTGTTATCTACCTGATAAGTATTGTCTGCAAGAAAAATGCAAGTTCTGTGTTGCAACAGTATTGGTTTTTCATTAGATCTTGTATCATTAGACACGTTAGGCTTAGTTCTGTTAACTTAAGAAAAAAAAAAAGAGCCAACCCTGTTTATAGTTCTGGAAATGAGGTTTTATGGAATGATATGAATTATGGTTATGTGCAGACACTTGGAATAAGATTGTTTCTGAGGAGCTGAAGGAAAAAAGTTGCAATATTTGAAGTTTATAAAAAGCTTCAGTTTGGAATGAAAACAGTCCTTTCCCTGCCTCCCGCCCTCCCCCTTGGTCTCCTCTTGGCACTGGGAGAACTCCTTGCACTGATGGAAGTCGGAAGGAGGAGCAGCTGGTCGTGCCAGGGAAGCCTAGCAGATGCAGTGCGAAGAACTTGCTCCCTTTTAATTAAAGAGGGGATTAGAACCAGCTTCTGGATGCCTCAGAAACCACCTTTTCCCTCTATCAGAAACCCATCCCTCCCTTGTCTCGTTCTCAGACACCCAGGACTCAGGACAGCTGAGAGTTCTGAAATTCTTAGATAGGTTTATACTAAATTCTGCTTCTTTCCTGATATTCCTTGTCAAAATAATCTTGCTTAGTCTTCAAATACCTCTTTGCTCAAATTGCCATTTTCTGAATCAGAGAATTCCTTGGATCACTGTTGATTTAAAGCTGGTTAAATTGCTTATTATGCACCATTTTCTGATAAACACTTTTTATATTTGAGAACCACTCTTGATTTATATGAATGTCCAGACATTTTTGGATACTTCACAAACAGTAGCTGTAGGTGTTCACTTGTTTTCCATTTTGATCATTTCCAATTCATGCTTGATTCTTAGTGTTCATTATTGGTCTCCTAAGACATATGATATTTTCCCCCCTCTCTTCATGATTAGATCATTGAAGCTTTTTTAAAGAGGGAAATAATTAATAGTTCTTGGTGAATAATCAAATGAAAAGTCAATTAATGAATAATGCACACCCTGCACAAGTTTTCAGACATTGATCGTCTGTTAATTCTGTGCAATCTTTAGGATTCAGGTATTTTTTCATTCATAAACTCATGGTCATGTGTATGCAGGGCTTGAATGACGCTGGGCAATGAACTGCAGCAGAGAAAAATCAGGTTATTTCTTACAGAAGAAAGAACACCAGCCCCAAATCACACAAGTTTTCAGTTGTTCCAGCTCTTCTCTCTAGGCTTTGGTGACTCAGTTCTTCTATTCTCATCATCACCTACAACCAGGGACTAAAACAAGATGTTTTACAACGTGTTGTGCAGCCACTGGGCATTGCTGAGTGCTGTACCCAAGCTCCAGGAACTCTGTGGTTACTGGGAAATCTGGGAAACAGCAATGGGCTGAGAGCTGCCTGGGAGCCTCTGACTGTGCCTTTGGTTCGCAGTCCTCTCCTTTGATGGATCACTGTTTTTGGTGGACTGTGGGTCTCTGCCTCGGGACACACACAGTTTTGGTGGTTGTTTTTTATTTGCTTTTAATTTCCTCTGATGCGCAGCAAGTTGGAGAACTGGAAGGGTTTAAAAAAGCTCTCTTTGGCAAATGGTGCCACTAGGTATTTTTCATAATTAGCCTTGCAGGATCAGAAGGGTTTAACTTTGCTCCCTTGGCTCCACCTGGTCTCTCCCAGCTCGTCTCCTCAGGATTCCTTTTAACCAGTGTGGGACAACTCTTAACTGGCTTGAAAGGTTGGAATTTGTCCTGTCAGCCATGGCTGGCTGAAATACCACTGAATTTAGGGATGTGGCCACCAAGGGGCCATGATCTCTGGCCAGCTTCTGGTGCAGCACGTACATATAAAAAAATCACAGCCTCCAAAAGGCTGAAATCGTCATTCTGGTGAAAAATGATCTGTCTACAGGTAAAAGAGATGGGAAATGCTGACTGAAAGAGTCCTACCCCAGTTCTGCTCATCCTTCAGGCACTCAGTTGCACAGCCCTGAGCCCTTAAACAAGGGCATACCCAGTTTCAAATTCTCTGCCTCTGAATTCACAGCTTCATGTGTTGAGAAGCCACCTCTGCATCCAAGGACCAAAGATAAGGCTTAGGCATCTAAATCCATCTCAAACCTCAGATTTTTGGGTGCTTTAATGGACCTGGCTCCATGTGTCTTGTTTGGGATGAAAGACGCACTCTTCAGTGATTTTGTGAGAAATGCATTGCAAAACTTTAAAATCCAAATAAATATATATTTCGGAGCTTTATTATTTGTGACTACTGCACAGAGCTTTAGATTATAGTGAATTATGAACAGAAAATTTAGAGGGTTTTATCTATCAAGCTCATCTAAATGAGCAATATTTTATTAATACAATAAAAATATCATGAACAAGTAGATGAAGTTTGTTAATTTAAAAAATAATCTTAACGTTGCCAATGCTCTTCACTCATTCACTTCTGTTGGCAACAAGTGGAGTGTGTATTTATGTGAGTGTATGTACACATATGTAAAGCACACACGGATACATAGGATAATTTTTTTTTTAGCTATTTTAGTTTTAATTCATAACTACTGAGCTGCAGTTTATTATAAAGTTACTCAAGACAAACTGTTCCATTTCCTCTATTATCCAAACAGAGTGGTTTATGGTCAGCCTGGTCAGGATCAAATTCAAATGGCCTCAGAGTTCAAAGGGATGGTGATGACTTGAGCAAACCGTTTTTGTAATCTGTAAATTCCATTTCTACCAAAAAAAAAAGGGAAAAAAAAAATTGGCTGAAGCTTGTAATGGCTATGGCAAGATTTTGCAAGGTCAAGAGAAAAGAGAGTGTTGTATGTTTTGACTCTGTCTCAGGACAGACAGTGCATATTTGTGAATCAGTTCATGCTATGCTGTTTGAAATGTTTTGAATTTGGGGATTTTTTCCCCTTCTTACCGATTAATTTTTATGTGTGTAGCTGGCAGGGTGTAAATGCCCTGATTAAACCCCAGCACAGTAATTTGGGGTCTTTCCACTGGGTTGAGAGTAGGGAGGCTCAGAGACAGGGAGGAGAAGGAGCTCCATCGAGGCTTTTTCTGGTTGGGCTCTGAGGTGAACATGCCCTTGTTGAGGAGCTGTGCCTGGGCAGGGCAGCAGCAGCCCCTCCAGCACCAGGAACCGGGATGGGGGGACTTCTGTGCCTCTCCTTGTAGGAACATCTTAGCCTGTGTTGGTGCGTGCAAGCAAATGCGTTGGTAAAAGTGATAAAAATCTGCTTTTATGGCTATCGGCCCTTATTCACACCCCTACCCCACAGTCTTGCAGATCGTCTGTTCCTTCTTCAAGTCCAACCCTCCCAAACCATTCTCATATACTCATGTTTTTTTTTTTCTAGAAAATGTGGGCATGGAGTGGTAGGGAATGTGAAGTGGATTTAAGGTGACAGAGAGTGGGTTTAAGTTGGATCTGTGGAAGAAATTCTTCCCTGTGAGGGTGGGGAGGCCCTGGCACAGGGTGCCCAGAGAAGCTGTGGCTGCCCCTGGATCCCTGGCAGTGTCCCAGACCAGGCTGGACAGGGCTTGGAGCAGCCTGGGACAGTGGAAGGTGTCCCTGCCCGTGGCAGGGATGGGATGAGATGAGCTTTAAAGTCCGTTCCAACCCAAACCCTTCCAGTTTTTATGACAAACAGGCCTGTATGGCTCTTACAGCCCTCCCCATAAACACAGAGGAGAATTCTCTTTGCATTGCTTTAGACCACAGGAATTCCAAATGCAATTTTTTAATATATATGTGAATCAACACAGAGGCTGAAAGTTGGAGTCCCACAGCAGGACCCGAGCCTTTGAGGCACTGAGCAAATACAGAGCTGAAAATGCTGTGTATAGGGCAACAGACTGAAGCTTGGCAGAGGCAGAGAGGTGAAAAGATGGAAAGTGAACATGGGAATCTACTGCTCATTGTGATAAAACACAGAACGAAAATAATTCAAGAGTTGCAAGGTTTTTTTTTCTGTCTTTATTTTTTTATTTTTATTTTGGAAAAGGAGCATAGAGGGTGAACGTTTTGAATGTAACCTCCCAAAACTTGCTCTTGTCTAGCTGGAGACACCTCCCTTCCTCTGTGTGTGCAGTTTATAGGAACATCCCTTTTGAACTTGTCAGGTTGATGGATGATTCCTGTTGTGTCCTATCAGATTGTACCGGGTATGTTGATACAAAATATTCTTCTGAAAGCAAATTGGATATCTTCTTAAGGTGGTACTCGCTCAGAGATTTTCTAAAAGTTGAACAATTAAATCACCTGTGATAGTCAATGATCTTAAACATCTTAAGCAGGCATTGATTTATAACTTAGCACCATTTATAATAATGTTCTGTAAACCTGCAGAATTAAAAAATCTTTGCAGTGCTAATATTGTCAGAAATAATGAAAATGGAACTCCATAAGTAGTTTGTCGGACTAATTTCAGGTTTTCTTAGAAACTTTATAAAAAACAGAAAGAAGAAAAAGATGTTAACTTCTTGAAAAATTGCCTTTAACTACAAAACATTAGGCTGCAGTTGGAAGATGTTTCTGAGATTTCCAGGACCTAATGAATAGGATCTCACTGTAACTAATACTTGTAAGTTGTAAGTTTGTTTAGCTAAATACATTAAAAAAAAAAACAAAAAAAAAAAAAAAGCCTTCATCCCAAGATATTTTGCATTCCACTGGCAGGTTTTATGCATAGGGTTTGTGAAGCTCAGCGTTTCTTGAGTTGTTAGACATCACCCAAATTCAGATCGTATGAGTAAGGTGTCACCACGTATGGCCCGAGCTTGTGCCTACTGAATCTAACATGAGCTGAGCTGGTGGAAGTTGCCTTATCTCCTTTTTTTCATCCTAACACCAAATGACTGCATTAGGAATCTGCTCAAGATAAAAAAGTGTGAAATATGCCTTCTAATTTATAATGCAGATTTTTGCATAACAGGATCAAAACTGTTATCCTGTTGTGAATGTAACATCAGAGTAAAATAACAAGCATTTTACCAGTTAATATGCGAGCTAATCTGACAAAAGCATTTTTACATTCATTTACAGAGTGACTATCACCCTAAAAAACTCCTGGGAGATAAATGAAACAAACCAAAACAAAATAAAACTTTAATCATTTCCATAACAAAAATTAAACAACTGTGGTATACATAGGGAGGTTTGGAAGGAAGAAGAAAAGGAAAAGGGATAAAGAAAGGAAGACGGGGGAAAAAAGATGCACTAAAATTCAACAAAGACCGTTGTGTCAAGAAAACAATGGTGAAAAATTGCTCATTTCTCCGGAGAACAATTGTAATGAGAATGAGAAACTGGTACTGAACCAATTCTCTTCTCAATCTTCAGATCTTAATCATGTGATCCTCTTAGGATGCCAGAATCTAGTTTTCCTAAAGGCCTGTATAAGCATGTTCAGTGGAAAATCTATCTACCAGCAGGTGTCTTTTAACTTTATTTTGTCATCAACATCAAATAAAAATGAGAAGAATGGCATGAATCAGTTGATAAGTATTAGGAGAGCAGGTGAAAGGCAGGAGGATTGTGTCACAGTGAGGTTTCCAGCTTATCCACAGGCTGCAGCATTTAATTAGGGAGTTGGCCCAATCCTTCTGCTGGGGGAAAACCGCTCGTTCAAAGCACGCCTTAATAAAAAAATGACCAAAGATTAAATTGTATATATAGAACTTTGAATTTGGGATGCAACATTAAGTCATAATGAGCTTAATGAATTAATTGCATGGAGGTCTGCAATGGGCAACTAAAAATATAACTGATGAGTTACAAAGCAAATAGTTCAGTTTCGAGCATCGGGTCATTCTGATTATTTCAGGAGAAGGAGGAGGATGGATCCGCACAGAAAATTCTGGGGCATTTTTGCGTTGATGAGGGAAAGTAGAGAACAATTTTTTTATCCCGTTTTTCCAGCAGAAGGGGAAAGGAAAACCATGTTATTTTCCTTTTTTTTTTTTTGTAGAACTTAGGACTGTTCCTCTCTATCTCCCCATTCCATTGGCAAGCTGGATACCTTCATGGGGAATGTGAATCATTAAGGTGGATTTAAACACAATATTTGTTTTGGCTAGTGACACAAAAGGCAACTATATTCCATATAAAACTTGTAATGATTGTTATACCAGAAAAAAGGCCTGGGAATATAAACAATATATATTAAAAGGAGATGGCAGGACATAAATATATAACTGAAGCCATTACTGCCAAGTGTAACAGCGGGATAGAGCAGCTTCCTGTACAAATTGTTTCAAACTAGAGAAGTAAGGGTAAGGCTGTTTTATTCTAGGAAGCGGAATATTTTCCTTGGGTACTGGATATCTTTGGGTTCTTGGATTTGAGAGGACTGAAGAGTTTCAAAATGTGAATAAAATCCATATGTTATCATGTCACCATAAAATGAAAGAAGGGAATAACCACGTTTGAATGGCTGTGGTGGCACCCTCATGATCAGGATGGTGCAGATGTAGAAGTAGGAGAAGGGAAAGGTTTTTTCCACTCACCTCCCTGGCCCTATCCTAGAAAATACTGGTTGGCAAACGTGCTGTGCTGGTCAGTTCACAGGAAAACTTGATCACAATTACCATATGCCAAGTAGCTGCAAAGCCAATAACAGGAGAATGAAGGTTTTCCTTAAAAACACATTTAATAAAGATATTTCTGCTACGGCCACCACCTTCTTTGGTCCTCTGGGGTATTTGTTGTGCTGGAGAGTGGCCAGTGCTGGGGAGCTCCATGGGTGGGAGTGGGGCTGCTCCTGAGTGTGATCAATGAACTCAATTCCGACCCCACTGCAGAGACTTCCAGCCCGAGTCTGCAGTGATACATAGTGCCCGCCATCCCTGACACTGCTCCCAAAATCTCTTCAATAAATAAGAGGATACCGGAGAGCTCTGACTTTGTTTCTTTTATTTTTTTTTTTCCTTTTTTTCTTTTTTCTTTTTTTTTTTAACAGCTCTTCTGGGTCCCCAGTTGATTTTCTTCGCAAGGTTAGTTGCTAATACATTCCTAGCACCCATGCATTATTAATGCTCACCGCTCTCCAAGGTGGCAGTGACAAATAGGGAGCAAAATTCACTGACTAGTGGGGAATGTACTTTTTAGTCATGCTTGAATTTTTCAATCCATTCTGCTTGTTGAGGATTTTTCAGTGGAGGTACTGTAGCAAAATATGATTTTTATTTTTCCCCCCCTCAAACCTGAGAAGCACTCTAGTAACCAGTGGAAAGCTTATGAGTCAGGGTTTTTCCCAGGAGGTTTTGAGGGGGAGTAGTGCAAAAACTACCTTTGATGTTTGCAGTAGCATGGAAGTCATTGTTTTTCCTCCCATGTAGTAAGTGGCAGTTTTGACTGCAAATCGACTATGCATGCAGTCAAGTAAATTATAATATTTTAACTAGGCTGTGCATGCCAGCTGTAGCATTCCCAGAAATAATACCAAGTGTGTATCATGAGCAACATTGATTTTTAATGTGCAGATTTGTTTCTTCAGATATAAAACTCTATTAATTTTGCAATATAAAGAAGCAATCTGTGAAATACATTCTTAGACTGTTATTGGTTACTATAAATCCCACTAGTAGTACTAGCACACTTGTTTAATTCAGAATTACTTCATTTAAAGTATGATTTTGTGCATGTGGTGGAGGTGCTGGAGATTTGGCAAAGACCTCTTTAACATAACAAATAGCTGACAGTAAATATTAGGCTAATTCTTCCTAACGTTTAATAGAGGGATAACTCACTGGGCAGAATAATGAATTCCTTGCTAATGGCTGTACGTAGGGGATTAACACCTTCGTGCAGCCATCCACAAACACACTGAAAATACGAATGTTTCTATTTTGGAAGGTCTTGATATTTGTCCAGCTCTGAACCGTAGGCAGCTTAGGAGCAAGATTTGCTTTAGGATTCTGAAGGACCCAAAATCAAGAAAATTATGTGGTCCAGAGCCAAGGAAGGCACAATGTAGTGCAGAATCCACAGGTCAGATTTTCACAGAATCACAGAATGAATCATGGAATGGCTTGGGTTGAAAGATCATTTTGTCCCACCCACCTGCCATGGGCAGTGACAGTTTCCACTGTCCCAGGTTGCTCCAAGCCCCGTCCAGCCTGGTCTGGGACACTCCCAGGGATCCAGGGGCAGCCACAACTTCTCTGGGCATCCTGTGCTGGGGCCTCCCCAACCTCACACGCAAGAAATTCTTCCCAATACCCAATCTAAACCTGCCCTGTCTCACTTTGAAGCCATCCCCCCTTGTCCTGTAACTCCAGGCCCTTGTGAAGAGTCTCTCCCCACCTTTCCTGGAGGCTCCCTTCAGGTACGGGAAGGCTGCAGTTGAGTCACTTTGAAGCCTTTCTTCTCCAGGCTGAACAATCCCAACTCTCCCAGCCTTTCCTCATGGCAGAGCTGCTCCATCCCTCAGATCATCCTGGTGCCTCCTCTGGACTCGCTCCAGCAGGTTGTTTTCCTTGCTGTGTTGGGGACCCCAGAGCTGGATGCAGTACTCATGGTGGGATGTCACCAGAGCAGAGCAGAGTGGCAGAATCACCTCCTTTTCAGTCCCTCACCAGACAACTGCATGGCTTTTTACATCAGAAAAACTTACAATTGGACAGGACTGGGATAGAAGAGCAACTCAATAAAACCTGACGTTCTGTGGTATTTGGCCAGATACACACCATGCGAAGATTAGAGTTCTTCTTTCCCTTCTTTGATAAATGGAATATAAGATTTTACCAACCTGAGTGGTTCCTCCTCTTCCCTCCTCATCTGGAATCTGGTTTTCAGGGTGACTTTCCCAGTTTCTGTGCTAGCCTAAAACTGGTGCTTGATTTATATGTGCAATCAGAATAAAGAGCTGTAATTTGGGAAGGAGAAACACATCCAGTGATGCACTTGAGGCTGCCATGGCTTGGAGTTTGTTATCTGAGCCTCTGCACCTACACTGAGGGCAGCAACTGTGGGTTTGTGCAGAGGAGAAGCTGTTCTGGTGGAAGTGGGAGCTGAAATAATGTCACTTAGCAGGATACATGGGGAGCTGGAGACCAGTAATTCTGAAATAAGATCAGGAAAGGGGTTATCATTTTTAGCATTGATTCACGAAGATAAAAAATGTGAAAAATGTGATGTTCTGCCATTCTTGCACATCAGCCTAAACACAAACACATCCTCATACCTAGTGGAAAGGCTTTTTCCAAAGGGAATTTCTTTCCTGGTGTTCAGAAGGTTTCCCACGTTTCTCAGTGGGCCCTTCAGGGCTGTGTTCCCCCTGTGTTTCCCACTCTCCCTGGTTCCACAGTGCCTGTCATCCCCACTCAGCTGCTCTCCCCAGCCTGGGACGCCCTGGCAGTGCAGCAGCGACGTTGGGGGGAACCAGAGCAGGTGGCTGAGGCTGTGAGGATGCATCAAACACAGGGAGGACAGCAGGAACCACGGAGGATGTACTTGATTTCTGTCTGGAATGAGGGGAAATTCCTGTGCCTACCTGAAAAGCAATGCGGCTTTGAGCTTTTCACTAAGTCTGGTCCTTTTTGTTCTTTTCCTTCTCATATACTCAGTGCAAAGGCACAGTCTCATTGAAACACGGTTCTGGGGACAGTGAGAGTGCATCCTTTCCAACCGTGATCCCGAAGAAACAATTAAAAACTGTCACAGCAAAATAAGCACCAGCATTTCGGTGAGCTGCGTGGCACAGGAGCTGATAAGGAACACGAGAAACACTAAGGAGAGGAGAGGAAAACTCAAAGTAAGAGTAGAAAGTGGAGACAACGGAGAACAAGCATATGGAAGTGAGGGGTGATAGCTCAGGGAACATCATATTAGAAAGGGATGGAAGTGTCAGAAAGGAACCAGGGAGCAGCAGATTGGCTTAAAAAAAAAAAAAAAGTGCGTTCAGGAGATGTTGATGGAATCCATCCAACATCTGAACGACTCAATGAATAGCAGACTGTTGAAACTGGATGAGACGCTAACTAATTTAGTTCAGGCTGTCAATAATTGAAATCAGAGTGTTGCTTTATTCAATGCTAATATGAAGACTCTTGATTTCAGAAGCTTAAGGTTTTAAGAAGCTGGAATGAATCTGTGCCATCGTTTTCCAGTTACTGTTCGGGAATTGCTGAAAGAAAGGTTATCAATTCAATGTTAGTGCTGTGGATAATTTTTAATATTTAAAGATGCTACTTGCATTTTTAAGCCGTGGCCTACATTATCTACTTCAGAGTGTGCTGTGTGTGGTGGGAAAGGGCACAGTTTAATTCTGTGATAGCCTGGCATGAGATGTACAGTTGCTCCAACTCCTCAGTTCCATAGCTTGCTGGTACGAGGAGAAATAAAATTCAAAGTCCTGTCTTTGGCAAAATCCCTTGCTGCTCCCTTCCAATCTGCAGTGTCAGAAAACTCAGATACTTAACGAATCTTCTCATGTCTGTTGGCTTCATTTAGCAAACGTCTGTTCAGTTATCATGGATTAAAGGAAAATATTTATTTAAAAAAAACTTACTCATTTTGGAGATATAGCAAATACGAGTTAAAGAGAATTTCAAAGAGGGATTTTTTTTTTATTGTAATTTATGTTACAGGGACAAGAAGTAATGTAACAGCAACAGAAAACAGTTTGTGGATGAGAGGTTTTAAAAGGGTGTGGGGGAATTTCCCCCAGGATAAATGGCTACCAACAAAGACTGAAAAGTAGACAGAAAACTTATTTAAGCCTCTGAGATATATGAATAGTAAGCATAGAAAAATTAGTGTCCAGCAGTGAGCATTAACCTGCCAGTTCAGCACAAATCTATGATTCTAATTATTCTGTGAATCTAAGGATTCTATGATTCTGTGAATCACAGTGTAATTTTAAGGTATTGCTGTCAGTATCTCCACAATATATGAATTCTCCCAATAATTCTTCCAAGGCATGAATCTAATATCCTTTTATTGTCCATTAAGAAGATGTCATAAGATATCACAGGTATAAAAAAAATTCAGAAAGAAAATACTGAAAGTTAAAAGCACTGAGCAAAGGAACAAACAAGGTGCCAAGGCCTGGATGATTGGAAAACTCTTTATTTTGTGATTTTTGAGCCATCTCAGCTCGACCATCCGTTCTCCAGACCCACTGGCCTATGACAGGTCCCTGAGCAGCTGGAGCCTGGTGGGAATTTCTGGCCTGATGAAGCCGTATTTTTTTAGGGGATTTTGCTTACCTTGTAGGGAAGTGCTTCACCCTCAGGTTTGCTCCCAGCTGGATGTGGCATTTCCCAGCATAACATCAGGATCTGAAGTGCTGCAGCTTTTCTGATTTATATAGAGCTGCATGGATGTGTGGGGAGCTCATTAAAAGATCTGGAGAGCTAAAACATTTGAACAAGACACAGCGGAAGCTGGAAAACAGGGCTTATGTGGAAATGAAGAGCTGGAAAGCAAAAAAACCCAGAAGATCCCATTTCTGTTTGTTTCCTTGTTTTCAGAGTTGTGAGCTGCTGCTTTTGTCTTTTTTTCTCTCCTCCAGCGCATTCTGTCTGCACTCTGAAAATAATGTTTTATCTCCCCAGTACTTACTGCTTTCAGTGCTTATTTTTCCACGTGTTTTCTGTGGGATCTCCCAGCGCTGATATTTTTCCAAGGTGTGCTACAAGCACTCTGGGAGGGGATGAAGCCTCCCCGGGAGCTGCAGCTCTGTATACTGATTCTTCAGGACACAACATGGGCAGGGAAAAAAAAAATATCCTTCGGAAAAATACAAAATGTGCTCAGTACTTCCACTTCTTTGTGGGTCTGCCGTGTGTTCCTGTGGGATCTGCTGTCACATTCCATACACCCGGAGTTGGGATGGTCTGCCTGGTGCCCGATGCCATAGGGGTTCCTCATGTCTTGTGTCACTCACAGTTCATTTGGATGATCCGGAGTGCAGGCTGCTTATTTTTAAAAATTTCTTTCAGTGTATGAAAGCCTGATGTGCATTTCCTTCCAGGTAAATCAGTGAATTATAGAAATAAATAATACGTTAAACCAAGATGAGGTTTAGCCCGTGAGTCAAACCCCTGACAAAGCCTCACTAAGAAATGTGGGTTACAATGACAGGATGAGGAAAACCCCAGATCCAAACCGCTTACTGGCTGACTCACCGGCACAGGGACACAACCCTTTTCTAGAAGACCTTATTTATACAAGAGGTGAGAGTTCAGAGACACAAAAGTCCCCCAGAAGACAAAACAAACCGAGGGAGGACAGGCAAAGCCCAGCTATGATCAGCAGTAAATACATCCTCTCACTTCCTGGAGAGTTTGGTTTTTTCTTTTTTTTTATTTTTCCTTCTGTTGCTCTGGCCTAATCTCTGTTATGAAGAGCAATTTATCTTCCTCCCTCTGTCTTCATCCCATCAGGGGGACAGGTGAAGGAGCTGCATTTCCAAAGGCAGCAGCGATGCGCACCATGGATCATAGGGCACGACCCGTCCCCGGCTCGGAATTTCTCATTTTTGCCAGCACATCCAGAGCCGCAGCCTTATTTTTCAAAGGCACTTTATGGTACACATACAATCATTTAAACAATTTATACTTAATCCGATTTTGCATTGACAAATCTCTTGAAATCCTTTGTATCCATATATCAAAACAAGCTGCCAAAAAAAAGAAAAGATCTATACTATCAGCCAAAAAGATGTTATAGCTTCTTGTAGAAGATAATGCTTTATCCTCCAGAATTCCTGCAGTAAAAAAATTCAGATGCTAGCTTATTAATGATCAGATTAAAATGGTATGGGTTATTAACAACTTTTTTTAAAAAACATTGGGTTTTGGGTTTTTTTAGGTATTAGTGTTTTTTACCAAATACTACACAGGTTTATTGAAAATTGCTACTTCTTAGACTCATCTGTTGTAGGCTGGACTTCAGATCAGTCTAAATTTGTATTTGTCAAGTGTAATTGAGGAGATGTTGTATTGTTGATAGTTTAAGTATTACATGGTCAGACATCATTTTCAAAGTTAAATTATTTGCAAAACGGGCGCCATCAGTTCTCTCTTGCCTCAACATTTTTTACTGAAGGAACATTTGATAGTTACTGAAGGAATATTGTTATAAAATCTCAAGTACCCAGATTAAACTCTTAATACCTTAGAGTGCTATTTCCAGAGGGGAACAGTAATTCTTGAAAGCTTCTTCAGACTTCAGGTAGCACAAACTAGTGTGGGTGCATGGAGTGTGCGAGCTGATCATGGTGAATCCAAATTAAATTTCCATTTATGCCTCACAAAACTTAGCGAAGACAAAAGACACGTTAACACGGGCCAGAAATCTGGCAGGCCAAGTTCCACTCGGGGGATATTTTTTTCAGATGTGGGATAGACTCCTGCAAACCAGGATTTATAGCAGAAATGCTGACAGACAATATTGGTGATACTGTTCTAATTTATTTGTGTTGAATGGTTTTTTCATCTCTTTCCCTTTTAATGATCTAAGTCTTTTTGCATCTGGCAGTGAGTTTCCTCACTGTTTACCTTGCCTGCCAAGGCAGTATCATCCATCTATGACTATGCTTTTCTTGGTTTCTTGCTCTCTGTCTTTAATATTTAGAGCCAATTTTCCATTTATTCCAGGACTCCTGTACCTCTGATGTTGCCATTAACTTGTAAAGTGGAAGCCTGTCAAAAATGCTTTCAAGATGCAATTTTTTTTTTATTATTATGAAATACATGGTTGTGTTCTGGTATATTTTTATCATAAACATTGAAAAATCCTACATCTACTCTAAGCTGGCATTTTCCATAAGAAAACATAATCCTGATTTCTTTGATGCTAAATGAGCGTTTTGTGCTCATGTAACACCATCAGGCATTTCTGCCTCTTCCAGGGCGCTCAGGACCTCTTTGTGCTCACTTTACCAACGACAGGAGCACTGGAAAACATGGATAATCCGAGGGAGTGTGTTGGGAATTTGAATCCAGTATATATAGATTATAAAGTCAAAGTGATGATTACGTAATTCAGTGACATTTGCATTTTTGGAACATAACCTCTGCCATCCCACTTTGCAGAAGCAGTAATAAATCTGCGATCGCATGAATCGCAGTGGAAGAGAGGGTGGATCCGTGGTAGTCTGGGGTTTTTAAGAGTTGGAGGCAGGGAACAGGTTTGGGCTGGA
Source organism: Mystacornis crossleyi (assembly GCA_013400655.1). Taxonomy (NCBI): domain Eukaryota; kingdom Metazoa; phylum Chordata; class Aves; order Passeriformes; family Timaliidae; genus Mystacornis; species Mystacornis crossleyi. The sequence continues at coordinate 13,835 of VYZQ01013883.1, read as the reverse complement.
CTACAAGGCAGCACGGAATTTCTCCTTAAAAGCCCTGGTGAAGAAGCATCAGGGGTTTTGGGGACATCATCTAGCCACGGGGGAGACTGAGAGCAAGACGAGGGAAATTTTGGCTGCCCAGTCCCTGGAAGTGTCCAAGGCCAGGTTGGACGGGGCTTGGAGCAACCTGGGATAGTGGAAGGTGTCCCTGCCCTTGGGGTGGAACTGGATGATCTTCAAGGTCCCTTCCAACCCAAACCATTCTGGCATTCTGTGCTTGTCTCTTGCCTCTCAAAGAGACATCCCACACACAGCTCCCTGTTCTGTCGGGATGGAGTTTGGGGTGGGGAACATGGAGCCCACAGCCCAAGTTGGAGACCTGCCACGCCACATCCACCCAAGGAGGTGTTGGTTGCTTACTGTCAGGTCATGTGCAGCACTTCTCCAGTCTTGTCCCTTCCCCAGCAGGGACTTCTGGCCATGCCCAGCTTCTGGCGTGCTCAGAAATTTCTTATTTTTTATTAAAATTTAATAAACAGCACTAAATGAAGATAAAAGCAGAAATTACAGGTAGTTTAGAGGGTGGGTAACCAGCCTGAACATGTCTTCTTGGTTTGGAGACTCTAGGACCAGAACTGAGATCAAGCATTTTAAATTGGCCTTTTCTTCTGCTTTTAGTTTGCACAAATCATGTTTTCTTTTTCCTCCCATTATCCTCAAGTGTTGGCCACTTCTAGTTGGACACAACTTTCCTAGACAAGCCCTTAATTTAACAGCTCATTCTCCCTACTTCATTTAAATAAAGATTGTAAAGGAAACTGTAATCCTACTGATTTGCAAATTGAACTGTTTTGTAGATGTTATTTAAACAGTGCCACTACGACTGTCTTTCATGAGAAACATGGTACAGTGAGAGAGATCAAAGATTCATAAGGAAGCTCTTTTTTTGAAAGCCGATGCTCCTGGCTTCTTTAACTAATTGAAAAATTTTCTTTACAAGAACAGACCTTCAAGCACTCTGGCTGCTGCCACGAGCCTTATCATTACAGAGTTGTTACTTCCTCCTTTAAGGGACTGAGCTGGAGATTAATGGAAGACTGTGCTGGCACTTTAGGATGAACTTTGTCTATTTTCAGTGCACCACACAAATCCTAACGCACAGGTGATTATCAATGGCCTCAGATTGAAAATAAATGAGTGCCTCCCCTTTTTTTTTGAGCTCAGAGGCAGAGCTTCATAATTTCCTGGGAAGTCAGAGGCTTGAACTGCATTTTCTCTCCTAACTGGGGATGAGTTTAATGATGGTAAAAGGGAAGAAGAATAGCACTGGCTTGATTTTTGAGGTGAAAGCTGTGCATGGATGGGGGAGATGCTCCTGGGTCTGCCAAGAGACCAGGGTAAGAGAGATTCTGGTTCTGGTTTTGGCACAATGTGCCCATTAGAAAGGTGTTCAAAAAGCTCTGAGGTCTCAGAGCTGCAGCTGTGAGGCTGAAGTGCATTGAGTGAAAGGTAGCATCACTCACTCTCTGCCACTGTAGACTTCATCACAAGACAGTAATTAAGTTGAATTTCTTTAAGCATGTAGTTTAATTTTTAATTTTTTTTTCTTCGTTGAAAGTCACACTTGAGCCTCGATGCTCCATGAGAGATGTGTGTAGCTGAGCCAAGTCTATCAGTCCCCAAACGCGTCTAGTGATTTTCTAAAACGAGAAAAGGGGTGGTAAATGATGCCTTTTTTAACAGAAAGCCAGTTTATATGTGGCCTGTGTATTTTAAGGGGAATTTATGAAGCAGTGACTTAGGTTATAACCACGGAATCCTTCTGGCTTCAGCTGGCACGGCACAGCCCGTGAATATTAACCATCTATGCTCCTATAGGTTAAACAGCTCTAGGAACCGCTCAGTGTTTCTGGATCAGGTGCTGCCATCTGAAGAGAAAAAAAGAGAGAGAGAAAGATCCTGAGGTTAAAATGGAAGCTCACTATTATTATTATTAATTTAAACTTCAGTTGTCTGTGTCTGATCTGGAATTCTGGAAAGAGTGCGCACAGCACAGCGGTCCCAGGCTGCATTTTTCTGAATTCAGCTTTGCGCCACTGATGCTCTTCAAACCTTTTGAAGTAGAACTGCCCAGGGTTGCTCTGTACTCCTCTGTGCAAACCGAATCCTGACCCCTTCCCCACCTTTTAGAGGGGATTTAAGCTAAATTGGCCTCCTTCATTACCATCAGGTGAATGGTTTTTGAACTTCAGGCAAGAGTGGGCTCCCTGATTAGAAATGTTCTAACTCTGCTCCTGCCAGGGGGGAGGCAGGTGTGAGAAAACCCACGTTTAACCCTCCGTGGTCTGCTTAATTGCACTGGAGAACTTGATTAGGCAAGTACAGCGTTCACTGGAATTGGAGCGTTGTGCGATAGAAACTTGAGCAGTTTTCTCTGTAGTGGCACTTCTTTTTTTTTTTTTTTCCCCTGGGAACAAAAGTGTGACATTAATAGCTGTACTCAACAGAAAACTTGTGAGTGGGCCTCTCTGGCAAGAAAGAGCCACATAGCTTGCATTACATGGTGTGCCAGTGAGGAAGGTACATGTAGCAGTAAGTTTATGTTCCGTGAGTGAGGTTTTTATCTATTTATATCACCTCCTACGTGAAGCTGCCCGGGCCAAACTCCCCTGCAGAGGCAGTCCTGGGCACCTCGCTACGCTCACAGAGAGGTAGAGCAGCCAGCAAGGGCAGAACATCTTTTTTAATTCAAGAAATCCTTATTCCCATCGAGTTAACAAAGCAGCTCAGAAGCCTGGAGTAGTAAATGAAAACAGACGCTTGAGACAGGCAGAGGAGCTGGGTTTTTTTGGTTTTTTTTTTTCCCTCTCCCCTGTGCTGTGACTGTAACTTTCCAATCCAATTAGAGATTGGAAACTTAAGCAAGGAATCATAATTGCAGCAAAGGAGGAAAAAGATGACAGGCAGATTCCTGTCCTTCCTCCTCTGGGGAGGTCAGGGCGAGGGGATGATGGAGCTGGATTCACCTTCTGCTCCAGCCCCTCTCAGGGCTCAGCCTGACTGGCCCCACCTCAGTGGCTCCTCTGAGCTGTTCAACCTCTGGCCACAAAAGCTCTCAGAGGGGGCTAAAGCCAGGCTGATTTTTCAGCTCAGGAAGAGCTTTAAGATGCTCATTAGAAAGGTGTGATCATCCACACCGACAGCGCGGGGCTGGGCTGAGCAGATGTCTCTCCCCAGTTGCCAGAATAGCAGCCTGCATGACAAGGGATCCAAGCGCACCTTCTTCCTGGGTTTATTATCTCAGTAATTAACAATGCAGCACGAATCCTGACTCAGTCCTTCCTCCCAAGCTTGTCTCTCTCTGTACAGCTTCATGTGCTGCACGTGGTGCTGATAAGATCACCACCCTAAATGAGGAGAAATAAAATTGCTGCTGGAAATACTTTGGTGACCTGGGGTATCAAGGGATCTCCTTCCTGGCCCTGCTGATTAATGCTCAGTTCCTAGGTGAGCAGGAAAATATCCCCTTCTTAACAAGAAATAAGGTGAGAGAAGTCAGGCGCATTGGTCTGTGATGTTCCTTCCCCAAAGCAATCGTAGAACAGGACCATGGAATCATTAAGGTTGGAACAGATCTCCAAGACAATCAAATCCAACCCCTGACCAATGTCTTTTCCAGTCAATTAAAGCAGTTTTTTCTGTGTCCAGTGCTAATTCCTGTCCCTTCCTCCACCTCCAAGTCGCACTGCCCATGGAACTGTGTAATCTCAGCATTCCCCACTCGTTACCTACGTGTGCCAAGACAGAAAACCTTCACAAGAGTCTCATTTGCCTCCGAAGTTTTTGCCAGCAGAGGTTTGTTTTGTAGATAAATGGTTGCTATACAGCTCATTCTCACAAATTACAGCTCCTGACTTCCTGCTTGGCTGGGAATGGGTGGAGGATCCCAACTAAACTGATAATGAGATGCCAGTGGGTGGATGTGGAGGCAACATCTGCACCTCTGATCTCATGTGCTGATCTCGTGTACTGGCAGGGACACGTATGACACTTTGTTATTCCAGAAGGATCTCAAGGACATAAAATTCCGACAGCTGGAACCTGGTCTGGAGCGTCTGCGTTGTAAAAGTGCAGCTACTCCAGGGCTTTCTGCCATTAACAGGACAGGGAAAAAATGCCCTTATTTTATTTTTAATTCAATTAACTTAGAATGCAGCATGAGTGTGAGCAATGCGTGAAAAAGATGCAAGCATGCACACACATACAAATATATACATCCATATGTTTTATACTCCACTCCAGCTGGGTGGTTATAGACCATTACCTGAGAGTGAGACAAGCAAGAGTTTCCTTCATGGGGATGAAAGACTATTCCACCTGGAACAAAAGCACTGCCAAAAAGGAAAACACACTCTTGGCCATATGAGTTAGATGGCCACCATCCATGAGCATGGTTCAAGTGCTTTGCACCATTCCAGCACCTGGAAAAGCAGCTTGAGAGTCTTCCTCCAGCCTTAAGGGAAGAAAAAACCCTTTGAGTGCCCGGGCAGTGAACAGCCTGGATTTCTGAACCAGAAATCTTGGCAAAAGCTCCTTGTATTTCTGTAAGGGGCAGAGTGAAAATGCAATAGCTGTAATGCATCTGTACTTTAGGAAAGCTTTCTGGGCCTCATCGCTCAATATTTACTTCAGAAATCACTTTGGTTGAAAGCTGGGAGATTGACTGGGCACACAAAAAGTAGCAGTGCAGGGGGTGTGTGAGCAGGAGTGGTGACAGCAAAGTTACTCAGGGATCTGAGGTGGGGCTGGTGGCATTTGAGGTTTTAATTATCTGGGCACTGCTGCAGGGATGTTTCCAAAAATCCCCGAAACTGATAAAATAAAAGAATTAGTGAAACGAGGAAGACTTTCTAAAGAAACCTCTTTTATTTCTGACATTCTTTAAAACCCTCACTACCTTCAGCTTCTTCTCTTCAGCTTCCCAAACCAGCCTCTTGCACTGTGTAATTTGGAAAACACTGATGTCATTGGAAGCATTAACAGCAATAGTCATCGTGCTGCAGTTCATGCAAGCTGTTATGCTTTTTGTGCAGGCAGAGGCTTTAACCAGGAATTTCCACCTTTTGGTTTCCCT
>VYZQ01013881.1:89696-129196 GCA_013400655.1 Mystacornis crossleyi | reverse complement strand
ACAATGGAGTTAGCAATGCTCAGTTAATGGTTGGACTTACTGATCTTAGAGGTCTTTTCCAACCTCAGTGATTGTATGATTCTTTGATTTTATGACATAAAATCCTTCTTTAGGAATATTTCACTACCCTTGGAGCAAAAGAAGTGAGACTGTATCTAAGCTCAAGTACACTCAGACAAGTTTGAGACTCTGGGAACTAAAATATTTGCCTTTTAAATTAGAAGTACAATCTAATACAAATTCACAAATTCCATATGTTTGAGTGGTTATAGTCATGAAATCCAAATGCTAGAGTTGCTACAGACTTGCTCTTACTCTTGGGACTAATTATTCAGCTTCTGCATATCTTAGTAAGCCCACCTGCAAAACAACTCCAAAATACTGGTTACATGAAGTTAGAGGAAGGTTGAGATCTTTAACTGCAGTAAAGTACAGAAATTCAGAGGAGGATGGAGAAATGTGCAATAAAAGTGCAATGTGTTACTACACACAAATCATTTGTACAGAAAGAAAATACACATCATTTGTGTAGGAGGCACAAGAAACTTTTAAATTGCCATTCTCATATTTCCCAGCATGAAATTTTCAGCGGAACAGAAAAGATAGAAGAAACTCTTACCTAATAAGTGGCTGCATTTTCACTAAAATAAAAATCCTGGAGGTTCAGATATAGGGAATATTTTTAATATTGTATCTCTGTGTGTGTTAGCAGGGGTAGAGACGTCTGAGACAAAGTCTATATTCAATGCAATTTGTTTATCCAGTTATATACACCTCTTATTTGCCATGAACAATGCTTTTTTTTTCAGAACACTTGGCCAAAAGTCTGAAACCAGGTTGCCACATGCGTCTTAAGGCAGAATCTCAAGACAGAACAAGCTTTTCTTCACAATGAAGCCTGCTGCAGAGCCTTTAAAGATTTTCTTCTCCTATGGTTAGAATTCCATACATATAAAGAATTCCATACATATAAAGAAACCTATGAACAGAAGTATAGCACTCTTTCCAAGACTAAAACTATACTAAGGAATGGACTCATCAGGTTTGTAATACTGTGCTCTAACTTTATCTATCAGTATGATTCCTAAAGGCTTCTATGGAGGATTGATCTGTTGATGAATTGTCAATTATACATCTATTTTCCTTTAGCTGCTTCTAAAGCATACCCATATTTAAATGTCTCTCAATTCTACAAAACAGAAAAGAATATTTAACCTGTATTCCTGTCTTCCTGCAGAATAACAGAATAACAGCAGAAGACAGAAATTCTCTAAGTGCAATTGTTCCATTCCTTCGCTTAATTTAACCATTAATGAAAGTTCAGCTCCATTGACAAAAATTAAACTTTTCAGTTATTGTAATGCAGCATCCCAAAGTAGAAGACAGAATGTCAAATTCTTAATTGCAAAACTCCTTCCTTCTAAAGATACTTCCACTTCATTTTAGTAAGAAAATTACATCTGAATACCCTCCAAGGCAATGTCAAGAACTGGTTCATTGTAACAAAACTGTCTCAAGTACCAACAGCAGCCCTCTCTGATAGTGCAAATCCCAGCATAACCTGAATAGCCAGCCCCTAGGAGTGGGAAATTCTCCTGGTATTAGGTCTCTGTTGCTACAGTAACGCTTCTGACTACACAGAGTGGTTAGTTAGTTAGCCATGGCACTCATGCGTGGATTATATCACATTCATCTTTTAGACCACAAATCTAATCTAGAACATAACCAGCAGGGCTACTTTCACTGTCCTTCATCTGACAAGGTCTCTGTGGTAGTTAAAAGAAATGGAGACCAGATCTTGAAAAGGACATTGCACTCAATCAATTTCAATCTTTTTTAATGAGTTATAGCAGAGAAAATGCCAGTATGAACATGCTTAGTCTAATTTATCATTAATGGGTATGATTTAAATTAGAAAATGCAAACCCTTTTTAAACTCCTGTTTCTGAACTGTTATGTCTCTAACAAATGTGCAATAAGGATTGTTTATTCAAGCCAATGCAACCTTCTCATGAAGGTCAGAGTTGGGACAACTCAAAGGTATAAAACATGCTTATAAGAAGCTAATGCCCTTTTTCTGCTCTTCCCAATAAGTGGCATGTTCTAAAGTCGAGGTACCAAATGTAGGCTGCCTGCCCACTCACTTTAAATGAAGCCTTTCTTGTTTCCACGCTGTGTAGAATTGCCTCTGTTTCAGCAGCATGTGTTCCTTGTAAAGTGTAGGATGCTGTGATAAATCCCACAACTTGATTCAAGTTATGGTTTAAGAGGGAAACCATATCTCAGTTTGCTCTCTTCTGTTCCATCCGAAGTTGTTATTACTACCAAGCTGTCCTTGCTCCTGGCAATTTCTCTTCACTGTTCCAAGAAGAGAAGGAGTAGAAACTCTGATTTTCTCTGTCTCAAATCCTTTGCTTAGCTGGGTGCAAGTTTGATAGCCCCATCTTGCTGGGAAAGTAGACTTACCATGTGTGTAACTTCCAGGTTCGACTACAGTGCAGCAGTCCTTTCCTAGCTGCCAGCATGACAGAGTTCCAGCTCTCCCTTCAGCATGCTCTGGAACATAGTACAATTTAAACTGATGGATCAAGGAGACACCAATGGACCTGTATCTGCCTCACTATCCCTACCTCGTCAAAGCCCTTTTCGGTACTTTTGAGCTATTTCTTTCTCCAGCTTCTCTACAGCTTTAAAAATGTACCTTAAGATTATATTTAAAATGTATTTTAAACTGCCAGAAGTAGTACATACTAACAAAGGTGCGATGCCTTCTTTTTGAGTATTTATTCCATTTTGTTACTTTCCTTCACTAGTTTTAGTACATGAATTTCCTTTGTATCTCATACCTTCTTGCATTTTACTTTCAGGGAATGTTGCAGGAAGGGAGGATTTAAGACTGAAACCTAGAGCCACAGAAGTCCATAATTACATTCTCCCTAACTCAAATGAAGCCAAGTTTTCCTCTTGAAAGAAATATTTTTAGAATAATGGCCAAACTATTCTACAAAGAAATGCCAAAAGTAAAATTCTTACTAACTCCATTAGAGCCAAGTTTTCGTCTGGAAAGAAAATACTTTAGAATAATAGCCAAACTACATTTTAAAAACACTTAAATGAATTAGTGTATTACCTGATGCATTTCAGGTGTAGCCGGGATACACAGTAAGAAAAGTAAATATGTAATAAAGAGGTGGGTTTTGCTTTAGTATCATACTCAGGCCCTTTAAAAGTCACTTGCTCGACTTTACCTTTGAAGTTGCTTCTGAACAGAGAGTAGAGTTTTTATTAAATAGGTGTTTGTAAAGTTGAAGTTTCATTTATTATAAGACTGAAGATTCACAGGACAGATTTGGGGGCTTGCCTGTAGTTAATGGAAAGTCTTTTCAACAAGAGATGTACAGCATGTAAGCACACACACACACACATTCACCTCTGCATATTCTCACCAGAAATAAATTTGGGATTTTAAGCGGGGCATGTTGTGGGGGGATGGGAAGCTCAAGGGAGAGAACACCAATAACCAGACAGAAGAGAATAATCCTGCCTTGGACAAAGTCTTTTCCACCTCCAAACTCTATCACACAACTAGTGTCAGATTTGGTGCCAGTACGAAAAAGAGACAAAGGAAAATGCTTGTTTGCCTTTCAGCCAGAGAATACAAAGTGTGTGTGGTTTAATACAGTCCTTTCTCGAAAGGGTCCCTGTGTTTCTGAAACATTAACAGGAATTTACAGTAGTTCTCACACGTTCAAATGTCAGCTGGTTTTATTTGTCTACAGCCCACTCGTTCATTTTGCTGTCAGAGCGACTGAGAATCAGTTAGATTTGAAACACGTTTGCTCCTTTTTAGTAAATTCAACGTAAAGGTATCAAAGGGGCTATCCATTTATTCCATGTTGGCATTATATTTTTACCTACATTTTCTTTAATAGGTACTCCATGTGTTTTCTATAAACTACAATTATTTGCAGCAAAATTCTTCCCATTTTCCTTGTTATTCTCAGTGCTCCAATGACTTATCTCTACATGGATCTTTCATCCTCACCAATGTGGAAGAGATAGTAAAAGTCCAGTTTTAAAAACATTCTGGGCTTTTAATTCACTCTATTGTATCAGTATCTCTTCCATTCTCACTACTCAGACCCAAGGTTTTTGACCACATTGGAGACTTGAAATCCCACTTTCTCCTCCCTTTATGGCTCCTAATGGACTCGCTACCACTCTTTGTTTCACCGAAGTGTGTCTCTGCCCTCTCGTAAGCCTCAGATCTTGCCCAGCCGGGGAAACCTCATCGATAATCCCCCGATGCCACTGACCGTGCATTAAGCGGCCCTTGGCCGGCTGCCTCGCGGCACCTGCAGCCGAAGCCCACCCCGCCGCAGCCCTCGTCCCGCCAGCCCCGACGGAGCCACCGTGCCCACGGGGGGCTGCTCGCCACCGTCCGGCCCNGGCGGTGACGGTGCCGGCGGTGACTGCGCGGCCCCGCACGATGCCGCCCCGCGGGCTCCTGCCCCTTTGTCTGCTCTGCCTCCAGGCTGCGCTACCGCTCCGCGGCCACCGCGGCCGCTACGCCGGGTAAGTCCGCTCGCCGCCCCGCTCCGCCCGGGGCGCAGCACCGCGGCCGCGCTCCCTCCGCTCCGCTGGCCAGGACCGGCTGATGTCTGCGTGCTCGGGCGTCCCTCCCGCCGCCGACCTGGTCGTGGGCTTGTTTACTGGCAGTTGTATCATGTAGTTCTTGAAAGAGGTGCTGCGAGTCTCTGCTAGCCAAAAGAAGGATGCTACATTCGGGGAAAAGAAAAGAAATTTGAGTGTCCTTGTGGAAAAGGAAATTGCGATTTTACAGGGGGGAAATAATAGGTTTTGAGGCTCCACCGTGCTCTGAAATGAATGAAGATTTGTATTTTCCTTTGCGATACAATTGTACTGGAACTTAAAATTGTTTTTTAAAAGTTGAACAGTGTGCAGTCATATTAGGGAATGTATAAGAAGTTCAAGCAATAAGGGAACTCTACTGTAAGCAAATGAAGACTAAAACTTTCATGTGTATTTCAAACTAGACTTTTTTTTTTTTTCAACAGGAGTTCAAATTTGTGTTAGAAAGGGAAAGATTGAACTAAGTAAGGTAAACTTGCCTCCAAATTGTGTGTTCTTTGCCCGGTTTAAAGACTTTGTTTTTAGTAAGTATTTAACATGAAACGTCTATGATGCAAATGAAAAGGCAGTCAAAATTAGAATCATTAGAAGCCAGTGGCATGTGTCATCATACAGTATAAAATTCTTTCAAAGTGACCAGCAAAGTCGTTAGGATAAGCACAACTCTCTGTGGAAGTAATTATTATTTTATTATTTATTATTCTTTTTATTTTTTTTGGAGTACCCAAGCCAGGCATAGAAATTCCCGTACTAAAATGAAGTTTAAAAAAAAACATTCCCTCAGCTTCAAGGATTTGGTAATGTGATATGAAGCCATTCACCCCTGGGTCACTATCAGTGATAGAAAGTAGTTAAACACTTGACAGCTGTTTCACCATCTCTGTTGAGTTCTTCGTGTCCCAGTATCTGTCTGCACTGCGATATCAAACAGGCCACCACAGTCAGGAGTCCTCCTCACAGTGCCAGAAAGCAGCAGGACAGAAAACTAAACTGTTCTTTAAAGGAGGATCCCACTGTAAGTTTTGTGCTACAGCACTTGTTCTCTCTGTCTGGAGCCCATAGCACAGGCATGGTCTCCATGGTCTTGAATTTTTTAAAATTTAAGATAGCATTCAATTTGTTTCTAGGTGACATTGAGATGAATAACACGTTGTCAGTGCTGGTGCCTAACTTTTTCTGAATATTAATTGCATGAGTTATCTACTAATTGATGTGTGAAATGTCAAAATACGCATTTTACTATCCTCTAGGTTTAAGTGACATCGTCAACAAAATCAAGTTGGTTCCAATAGGATAACATGCATAAAAATTGAAATATTTTACCTCTGCTCATTCATGCAACTGAACAATTTTGTTCAAAGTTTTAAAAGTTATTATCTTGTTTCAGAATCTCATATTTCCAAGGTGACATGTGAAAGATCCGCTCAAACTCTCCTTTGCTGATCCCTGTTTTAGAAGCTTTTGCATAGACTCTAGTCCAAAAAAAAGTGAGACTTCTCATCAGCTTTCAGAAGTTGGGCAAGAAAATCACTGCTAAAAAAAAAAAAAAAAGAAACAAGAAAAAAAACCCCAGAGTTAATTATAAATACTCTTGGTCAATAGGCAATTGTAGTAGGGGGCCAAGATATGTTTACAAGCCTTGCTGAAAATGTGGTCAATATTTGAAACAGAAACCAGAATGTGTACCACATGTGTAGCACGAACTGGAAAAACAAGCTAATATTTTTCCCACTCTACTAATAATATTTTCCATTTCTACTATCCTGGCATTATTTGTGTCAATAAAAGATGATGGAAAGTTATTTTGAAATGGGATGAAGGTTTCTACAGAATTATGATTATATCTTGTCCCTCTGTCATCATCCCAGTGTCCTGGGCAGGATCATTTAATTTCTTCTGTGTGTGCCGTTGATTAGAAACAGTTGAGCAAGTATTGCCATTACTACTGAACCTGGCTGTCACTCAAGAGGAAAAAGTTTTGGTAGGGTTTTTTTGAGAAAGCCAATTAGGAGATGGAGAGTTTGCTAATGTTCACCATTAGAAGGGGTGTCCCAACACACTGACTTCTTTTTGTGCCAAGAAACATCTGTGAATCCTAGTAATTTCTATAGTGGCAGAAGCCATACTGTAAAGGGAAAAGGCATAAGCATAATTAGGGCAAAAGAATGAGAGAAAAAAACAACCAAAAGAAAAGCAATGGAAACATTTCTCATAAACTTAGGTCAGCACTAGGAGGCACATGCAATTGTAACTCTTCAGCTGAGGACTCAGACCTAAGACAATTTACTGGTACTGCACATGTTTCTCCAAATCATGTCCCAGCAGGCCAGGTATGCCATACGGGCACGTCTTTAAATAAATGTGTTCCAGATACCTCTGGGAAGTCAGCAAGTATTTGGGGAGTCTCGGCAAAGAGGAAGAAGCACTCGTGCCCTCAGAGCTCTTGGAAAGACTGAGGGGCAGTTGTACTCGCCTTCTGCCTCACACAATATGTAGGAGTTCAACCTGTCTCTGTGCTCCTGTGCCTGAAGGAATTCAAGAGGAGCTGTCTAGAAGACACTGCTAATCAGCCACCCAACAGCAATTTCAAAACTATACTCACACATTTTTCCTTCTTCCATTTGTATGTTCTGTACAGAGGTTCCAGGGGAAGTGGGTAAGTGGGAGACACACACAAACACACACACATACACACACATACACAAACACACACGCACGTAGGGTTTGGACAGAGTAGATCTGGAATTTTCAAGAGGATTTTTCAGGAGGCCATTACCCGAAATTCAAACAGGGGAACAATGATAACCAAATGCATGGGAATGGTTGAAGTTTCTGAAATAACCAAGTGAACTAGAACTCTTCAGTGTCCAGTTGAAACAGTTTAGGCTCTAAGAGATGTCTACAAACTTTGAGTCATGTGGATCCAGTAGATAAAGATCAGTTGTTTACTCTTTCTTCCAGTTACAGGAAATGGGAGACATAAAATGAATCTAGTAGGAACCTTTTGATAGTTTTACAGAGAAGAGTGCTGGAGTAGATGGAGTTATGTGAGGCTTTTTTACCAAATGCAGCAATCTTCCTACTCTTGGGAATCCTATGAAGAAGGAGATGGCTTCCCATTAGCAGGTCAAAATTTCTCAGAATAGAAAATCTCTCTCATTTGTTCTTTAAAAATCACTACTATGGTCTTTTTACTTCAGTTCATCTACCTCTACCTGTACATGGTGGCTCAGCATGTTGCCTCTGATTTCTCCCCTACTTTTTTGCTCTTCCAAAGCCTTTTCAGAAATGTTCCTCATCTCACCTCTTCTCTCACTTACAAATGACCAAGTGCAGGCAAAGGCTGAAATAACTTGTCCAGTTTTTCGCTAAGGTGTTTGTTGCAAGATTTGAAGTCTTTTAAAATATTGGATCAAGGTGATAACTCTTCCAAAATGTTATTCCTCAGTGGGTTGCTGTACTGCAGATAATTATCATTTCTCTATGGTCAGATGAAGGCTATGCTTACTGTGTAACAACACATAAAATAAACTGAGANAAAACTATACTCACACATTTTTCCTTCTTCCATTTGTATGTTCTGTACAGAGGTTCCAGGGGAAGTGGGTAAGTGGGAGACACACACACACACACCCCCACACCCACCCACACACACGCACGTAGGGTTCGGACAGAGTAGATGTGGAATTTTCAAGAGGATTTTTCAGGAGGCCATTACCCGAAATTCAAACAGGGGAACAATGATAACCAAATGCATGGGAATGGTTGTAGTTCCTGAAATAACCAAGTGAACTAGAGCTCTTCAGTGTCCAGTTGAAACAGTTTAGGCTCTAAGAGATGTCTACAAACTTTGAGTCACGTGGACCCAGTAGGTAAAGATCAGTTGTTTACTCTTTCTTCCAGTTACAGGAAACAGGAGACATAAAATGAATCTAGTAGGAACCTTTTGATAGTTTTACAGAGAAGGGTGCTGGAGTAGATGGAGTTTTGTGAGGCTTTTTTACCAAATGCAGCAATCTTCCTACTATTGGGAATCCTATGAAGAAGGAGATGGCTTCCCATTAGCAGGTCAAAATTTCTCAGAATAGAAAATCTCTCTCATTTGTTCTTTAAAAATCACTACTATGGTCTTTTTACTTCAGTTCATCTACCTCTACCTGTACATGGTGGCTCAGCATGTTGCCTCTGATTTCTCCCCTACTTTTTTGCTCTTCCAAAGCCTTTTCAGAAATGTTCCTCATCTCACCTCTTCTCTCACTTACAAATGACCAAGTGCAGGCAAAGGCTGAAATAACTTGTCCAGTTTTTCGCTAAGGTGTTTGTTGCAAGATTTGAAGTCTTTTAAAATATTGGATCAAGATGATAACTCTTCCGAAATGTTATTCCTCAGTGGGTTGCAGTACTGCAGATAATTATCATTTCTCTTGGTCAGATGAAGGCTATGGTACATGCTTACTGTGTAACAACACATAAAATAAACTGAGAGTCATGTGGAGGTGGATAGCAAGGAAACAGAACAGTAAAGAAATGTTCTGTAATCCAAGATATAATATGCTGTAGCCACTGGAATATGACATCCAGAAAATTGCATAACCCAACTGTTCATGTAGAGAAGGACAGATATCAAATCTGAGAGCGTTCAGCAAATTTCACGTATTTTAATGCCCATTAATACCCTTACATACCATAACTAAGTACCTCTGATCCCACAGTACCTTACACACAATGGCTGGCAATTGTTCTGTCTCATGGAAAAAACACATGGGAATGTGACAAAAATGAGTTGCTGAGGGAATTGAGAAGTGGAAAGGAACTCCTCCTATGCTATTCGCTCTGCAGATTTTTTTCCAAATGTTTTGATCAGGGACTGAAAGCTCTGCTATGTAAAAATTTTCTTGCTCTCTGCTGCTCAGCTCTCCATCCCCACCCCCAAATCGAAGTAAAACATCATGAACACAACTTACAAAAAAAGTATTTGGAAAGCACACCACCAGCGTGAGATGGAAGGTAATTATATTCATTCAGATGAAAACCAAACTTAATACTTCTCTAGATGGTGTCAGGGAGCTTCTCAGAGATGAAAAGCTGTGAGCTCTCTAGCAAAAACAATTTTAAGTATCCTTTTTTAAAAATAACCAATAATTATGTAGTCAAAGCACCAGTGATTCCTAAAACCAGCACAGATCAGTGAAATCCACAACAGCTCTGGGACCACTTACCTGTTCTTTTCCCAGTACCGCAGCTCTAATTATGTGTTTTCTCATTACTTGATATTCCCCCTGTACAATAACATTTATATTCTCCTGTAGGAAAAAAAATACAGCCAAGTTTTGATTATTTTTCCCCTCTATGTCCAAGCATGATAAATTTACCTTTTAAAGCTTCTCTGCCCTCCTCATTATAAATGAGAAATACGACCTGTTTCAGTTGCTCTTTCTTTCCCTCTTTTACTTTCTTTTTTAAAGTAATTGGAACAGCAGTACACATCCACACTACCTAAGCGAAGTGCATGCCAGGCGAGGAGGCTCCCGGTTTGTTATGGCTGTGTCGAAACTGCAGATTCATGTCACCATGTGAGCCTGGTGCCTGTACTTATCCAAACTGGGACACCATTGCCTGGTGTTGTGGTTTCTGACCTCTGCAGGTGGAAAAGATGGGGAAAAAAGCATGGGCAGTAGGGGAAGATATAAAAAATCAAGACATGGGCAAAGCTTGCACCCCTGCTTAGGAGCTCTGAACCTGTCCTAGGTTTCCTACTTTATATGCAACCTATGGCCTTTCAGTAAGAATGATTCTTTTGGAAGTGTAAAAGCAATTCCAGTAAACACTTACACTTTCCTCATTTTTAAAAGTGTGTATGTTACAAATGGGAAGTAGTCTATTATTAAAGTAAATTCATGTTTAGGGTTGATTTTGAAGCTAACAATTATATTCTGCAAAAAAACCCAGGATACATCTAAAGTGTACCTAGAAAAAGATAGTTCTAAAAACAAGGAATTCACATATAAAATCTTCCTAGACTCTCAGTCTAAAGCATCCCCTTTGAATATGCCAGCTTGACTCTCTCATGAGACTAAGCAGGTAAAGAAGAGATTCTGGTAGCAGCTGTAGTGAACTCCAAAGCTCCCACTTCTACACTATACTTGCTTCCAGATGCTGCTCTTGTGAGTTCACACTCATAGGCTTCTTAAAATGAAGTTCTCAAATCTGAATGTTTTGTACAGGACTTAGCAAGGACTTAACAGGGGATAAACACTATATAAATTACATATATATTGATTTTTTTTTAATCAAAGAAAAAAGGAACCTAAAATATGCGAGCAATTCACATAAAAGACAGTGGAACCTATTTTTAGTCCAGAAGTAAACTCACAGTTCTGAAAGGAGTGAATTTGAAAAAGGGAGGCTAAAAATCTGCTTTCCTTGAATGTATTGCTAGTATTTTATAGGAAATCCTTAATTTCATACACTGCATAGGGCTGTATCCCACTCTGTGCAATAAACAGGATCCCAAAGTCTCATCTCCTGAAACTCTAGTATCTCCACTCTAGTAAAAATGTCATTCATATGTCTGAAATGGCCTTACATGGTCAAAATGCTGTAGGAAACCTTTATTTTTTTATTCAGTTGAAGGTGAATGGACACCATCAATCATCTCTCACTATCTCCTGGAGGTAAACTCTGTCATCTCTGTTTTGCAGAATGGCTCTTCATTTATGTTTTCTCCTTAATTTTACTTCTGAATACATAACAGAAACTGTACTCTCTTTTCTGTGGTAGGACATAGTATTTAAGTAGGCACTGTGTGCATAATGTTCAAGCAAAAGTCAAGAAATAAGCAGTTATATTGATCGTATATTGCATCTCTTCCATTATCCCCCAAGGAAAACCTGCTGTGAGCCTGCATATGGTACTAAAAACTGACAACAGCAGTGTAGGTCAACAGTCAGTACTTTTACTGCTCAAGCAATATGATCTGTTTTGTTCTCAGGCAGGAGATCAAAAGAATTTTTCTCAATACGAAATAAGAATAGAAAATAATTTAAAATAAACAGCATTGTTACTGTCCCCTGTCCACTTAGCTTATGTATTTATGTTGTCAGTATTGTTTTTCATGCAGAAAACCAGTGAAACCCATACTCTCTGTTCTATTTACGATAAGCAGGTTTAGTTGGAAAATGAGAACCAATAATTACAGTTATACATTAAACCTCTCTCTGAAAAATCTACTCTGGGTAAAACTTCGCTGATCTCGATTTGCAGGAACAAATCCACAGTCAGCAGAATACTGGAGACAAGCCCAATTCTTTTTTCAGTTAATTATGATTTTGATTTAAAGGCTTCGTTCACATGACTGTACATGTGGGTACAAAGTTATGGTTCAGATTTGATGTTGGTGTTAGAGCAAAATGTGCATGAATTTCAAGGGTGCTACTAATTTGCACCTCAGTATATCAGATCAGAATCAGACATAAACAGACAGTGATTTTTAGGAAAATATCTGCAAAGAAAGCTTCAAAACTGCCAGGCACCTGAGGGTAGGTAAGCCAAGGTACTCTGAATTGAAAATATACTCAGACCAACAAATGGATGGGGACAAAAAATTCAATTTTTTCTATTACCTTGCACCTTGAACTTGCCAGATGAGGAGGATGGGAGGGAGCTGGAATCCAGCAGTGGACAGGGAGCATGAACCCTTTCCTTCTATGTCTGCCTGTGCAGGCTGGATGCTCTGGAGAGCAATGCTCTGCTGAGCCTCTTCTTCCTCTGGGGAAACAATGGGACTTAAAGTGGGACTTCTTTATTTAAAGAGAATCCACACCATAAAGTTACCAGACAAAACAATACACAGAACAGTATTTTCTAAAGAGATGTTCTAGATTGCTTAAATACAGCCATGGAAAAAACAGATGTATCTTATAAAATCAAAACAGATTTTTTTTTTTCCGTATGTTCTGCAGCTCAGTTAAGGCTGTGATACAGGGGAGATTACCACAGCAGGACCTTGAAAATGAGTTTGTAGGGGCTTTATTATAGTAAAATTACTCAAAGAAAAACTTACTGTTTCTTATATCATACTGTATTTCAAATATCTTCAGAATAGTAATTATACAGTTAGCAGCACCTCATGGTTAACTCAGAGATAAAATAAAGAAACTCATCTTGGTTGAGATTAAAAATACATTTGGGGCATTCACAGCCCAGAAAGCCAATCACATCCTGGGCTGCACCAACAGAAGTATGGCCAGCAGGTCAAGGGGGGTGATTCTGCCCATCTACTCCAGTCTCATGAGGCTCCACCTGGAGTACCCCAGTGCATCCAGCTCTGGGGACCCCAGAATAAGAAGGACATGGACCTGTTGGAGCAAGTCCAGAGGAGGGTCACGAAAATGGTCAGAGGACTGGAGCACCTCTCCTGTGAGGAAAGGCTGTGAGAGTTGGGGTTGTTCAGCCTGGAAAAGAGAAGACTCCAGGGAAACCTCATTGCCATCGCTCAGTACTTATAGGGAGCTCATAAGAAAAATGGGCACAAACTTTTTAGCAGGGCCTGTAGCGATAGGACAATGGGTAATGGTTTTAAGCTAAAAGAGGTTTGATTTAGACTAAATAGATGAAAGAAATCTTCTACAATGAGAATACTGAAACACTGGAACAGTGTACTGGAACAGTTCTGGTTGCCCAGAGCTCCATCCAACCTGACCTTGAAGGTTTCCAGGGATGGATCATCTACCACCTCTCTGGGCAACCTGAACTAGTGAAAAATGTCCCTCTGGGGACATGGAAGTTGATGGTTTTTAAAGGTTCCTTCCAACCCAAACTATTCTAAATTACTTTAGCAGGCCTAACGAAAAACTCTTTGATTTATTCCACTATACTCCTACCAAAACTGCCACCAGATGCCACTCCAAGGCTGCAGTGCAGTCATACAACCAAATCCTGCTAACCCAGGTGGTCACCTGCTGCCAGGGCAGTCAGTTGTGCTTCTGCTCTTCCAGATGTGCAGCTGCTGCTCAGGGACTGGCACTCCTCTGCCTACAGCAAGACAGTTCCAGGAGCACAGAGAGCAAAAAAACCCCACTTCTCCCTTTTTTTTCCCCTCTGGANTTCTCCCTTTTTTTTTTTCCACCTGGAGTAATTGACATTTTATCAGATTGTGATCTGGTTGCTGCAGAGCCTCTGTGTTTGTTTTGGCACAGGGAAGGGGCAGGAATGGCTGGGTGTTTGGTACCTGCCTGTGTACCTCGAGCCTGTTAGTCTCCCTATGCACATATGCACTGGAGATGGTTGTCTAAAACCAGTTAATTCCAGTTATGTATTCCAAGGAGCACACCATGGGTTTACCTCAGCAGAATTTGGCTTCTTGATCAGTCCTGACTGCCAGATTTGTCTCCAGACCTATGTCAATGGAACAATCATAAATGAGTGTTTCAGACTCAAAGAGAGAAGAGTAGGATGCTTATTTTCAAATAAGTACTTTCCTGAAAGTGCAAAAGCAAATAAAAATATAACCTTGGTACTAACCATCATCCTGTGGGTTTTTGAAGCAAAAGGACTTCATTATGCTTAATGTCTGAGGAAGCTGTAAGTCCTTCTATATGTAATGAACAAGACTGATGTGATAGGTCCTACAGAAAAATAGCTTCTATTTATTAAATAGGTTGGGTTTAGGCAAACAATAGCTATTTCATGTCAAGAAAGCAGGGAAGACATTTAATTACGTACATTTTATTAAGACCTCTGTCTTTTTGTCACAGCACGGTTTCATATTTCCAGGGAAATAAACCTTCGGTTCACTTGAACTGTATAGCACAGGCAGCCAAAAACACGCTCTGTCCAAAATTTACACCAAATAACAGAAGTCACCGCGCAAGCACAATGCCAGGTCTGGGCTGGTAAGTCAGATCTCTCCGCAAAATGAGCTTGTGTCCTTGCCAGCAACACACAGTGTAAACATACCCAGCGGCACAAGAACAGCACAATGTGTCCTTATCCTGCTCCCTTATCAACAGGCTGGATCCCTGATCCATCTGCCTGTGGTAGCAACAATGGTAAAAAATGTAAATGGAGACCATTAATAAACCATAAAATCTAAGTAATTTGCTTTTCTCTGTGAAAAATCAAATAGTTTCACCTTCAGTTTGCTCAGCTGAGGTTTTTTTATTTTGCTTTTACCAGAAGCAGCTCCCTTCACTTTGAAATAGTCAAACATGTAGTCATGTTTTGATATGGCCAACAAAAAGGCTTCAGAGGAATCAAAGCATTTGTGTATGAAGGGTGAAATCTTTCGTGTTCACTATCCAGCAGCATAAAAATAATTACTGATGTATTTTCTGAGACCTAGCCTAGAATATTAATTGCAGTGAAATATGTAATTATGCAGGTTTTGAGCACTACTGCAAGGGTGTTTTCTGTTCAACACCAAGGTGTCCTGTGAGACAGTGGTGGTTCTCCCTCCAAAGCAGCTGCAAGGAGCGGGAAACACAGGAAGCGAGGGCTCCTGTGTCCAGACAGGTCTTGTGAGGAACCCTGTCTGCTTGCCATAGGCTATGCAGTGTCTGAGCATATTTGGTGTGTCATATCTCTCAGAGGCCCCAGGCAAAGGAACATCATCTGGTCATAGAATCATAGAACCATAGAGTTGTTTAGTTTAAAAAAGACCTTGAAGATCACTGAGTCAAACTGGCAAGCTAACACTGCAGAGAGTCCACTACTGAACCATGGTCCGAATCACCACATTCAAATGTCTTTTAAAGACCCCTGGAATGGTTGAGAATGGTGATTTAACCACTTCCCTGGACAGCCTGTTCCAATGCTTGACAACCCTCTCAGTGAAGAAATTTTTTTATCAGCCTCTGTCCGACAGACACATGACAAAGATGCTGATCTACTCTTGTCAGATTGTTCTAGGCTGACACAGAGACAGAAATGTGGGTATTTCAGGCTCCGACTGGTTGAGGGAGGACTCGGGGGCTTCAGCCTTTCCTCCTGTCTACAGCATATGTTGTTTTTCACGAGGTAGTTATATCTTTCAAGGCCTTACATCTAGCCTCACCTGCCCAAAAATCTATATCAAATTAGGAAGTAGGTATCCCGTGAGTTCAGGTGTTTTTGCAGTCCAGAAACAAGTTAACAGGTGTCACAGACCTGGAGACTACAGGACTATCAGTACCCCTGCTAGCATCCACTCTCTCTCTTCTTAGTCCTTAGCCAGTGGGTGGCATGCAACCCTCCAGTGTGTTACTTTTCCTATGTTCATCCCTCTTCCTTGGACCTATCACCTCTTCTTCATAAGGTAACTGGTGGTTTTTTTTTACTGTATGATGAGTGATGGACAAAAAGGCACCTCAAAAGTCTGATAGCACAGGCTGCCCCTGCCTGACCAAGGTTCAGGAAAATTTTTAATGATTAGCATGTATCACCCACAAACATGAGAAAACAGTATAGAACCATAGAAAGATTAGTCATCTTAAGCCTCTGGGAGATTATGGAAAAGTGGAGTAAAGTCATTGTCCTACACGTTAAGGAGTCAGTATAGAGTAGTACTCAGAGTGAGTTAAGCCTTATGGCTCTTTTTTATGCGGGGCAACCTCTCCAAATCCCATGAAAAGTCCACGGATGAATGGTGAGTGAAGGGCTCCATGGACCAGAAAAACCTGATCTTTTGCTTCTGCTGAATGAAACTGTAAGAGTGAGGGCAAAACTCACAGATTTTACCTTGTCAGATGAGATAAGTCCTACCAATTTTGCAGAGCGAGACAGTGCCATGAAACAGTTCAGGGTACAGAATAGCAGAGAATAAGGGATGCACATTGTGCTCTGTGAAATCTGATCTTTCTGCATTGTTTGCTTTTAATCCAGTGACCATTATCTCTACTGAAAAAATACATGTGAGCTTTTATGTGTGGCAACTGCACTCAGGGTGGTCTTTGAATTAGAAGGCATTTGGTCGCAGAGCCTGCTGCAAGTCACGCCCCTGCAGCCTGCACAGTTATACTGGGAAAAAAGAAGCAGACAGCAGAGGAAAAGCCTGCTCCCGGATGGTTAAAGGGGACAGGTCTGTGAAAACTAGATCTGAGGAAGGAGGTTTCTAATATTCAGGTGTATTTACTGTGAAGTGACTTTAGCTGAGGGAAGAGATATTCATTTTAAATATTTATTCCACAAGTAATGGATTTACCAGATCTCAGTTATCTTGTTAGAGCTAATGAAATGTGGTCTTGATGGAGTAGCTAACTGCTGGTCAATAAAAATGGAAAATAATAATTCTGTTAAAACATAAAATAATTAGAACAAGGGAAAAAAGACTTTATTCAGAAGGTAAATGCAGGGATCTTACTGGGAGGACCAGTTTTACAGCACCCAGTGGAAACGTTAATTATTAGGGTGTATGTAGCAACAAAAGTCCCTCTGGCTCACATTACTTTTTTTCAGGAGGAAAAAAATAACACAAATTGCAAGCAAACAAAAGAGGAATTTTTGAATCAGTTGTTGTATAAAGAACTTTCTTCTTACAAGAATAAATAAATGGGTGAATTTAAGGTAGTATTTTTAAAGTTATAAAATTGCAGAGAGAGTATTTATTTCTAAACTGCATGGCTGTAAAACACCAGATGCCATACAGTGAAGTAATCTCAGAACAAGGCTGGAATCTGTTGTCTGTGAGGAACACGCAGATGCTTGCTTTTAACAGTGACGTCTCGCTCATAAAACAGGAACTCCACACACTCTTCACTGCATTCAAAACTTGTGTCCTCGTTGCACGTGGAATTTTGTTGTTTTAAGCTTAATAATTACTCATGTGAAATAAGGAAGGGAGAGTTTTAAATTACGGTTTCTGAAGAGAGAAGTAAGAATTGTCTTATGTTATGTTAAGGATTAACTGAAGGAAGTGTTGCCTCTTGGTTGAGCTTGGCAGCCAAAGAGGCCTTTAGTCTTTTGGCCACACATTGTCCTGATGTATGGCTTAGGTCACTCCTCTCTATTTAACAAAAGCAAAAATGGAAGCTAAACAAAAAGATGTATTTTTCATTTGAGATGGAAAATACCAAAATTCTAATATAAAGACAAAGTATCACCTCATATATTGCACTGCTTCTTGCATAATACAAGTTTTGGCAGCCTGTTCTTAGCCATGGAGCATGCCAACTCCATTTTCCATGAAACTTGATGTAATGATAGCTGGTGACAGAAAGAGAATAATGAGAAAGAAGCTGCAGAAATATGGAGCCAACAATTTAATGATTTTGTAAAGCTCTACATTTGTGTGGTATTAGTTGACATAGCGTATCAAGTGTAGCTCAAAATGCACATTTTGCCCATTGCAGCTTTATAGACTGCAGTAATTGCAAATGGAAATGAAATCACCTCATGAATTTATCCCAGTGTACAATGAAAAAAGTACAACATAAATTGTAAATGTATAAAAGCAGAGAATGTGATATCAGCTGTATTTTTAAAAATAAAATCAAAAATAAATACAACTCTGTATCTGGGGTCTGAATTTAGTGTTTAGTGCACATGTACTATTGCTGCTAATTAAAAAAAACCAAACTTTTGTTTCCATTTTTGATAAATCCCATTCCTTCATGCATGTCAAAGCAACTGTCCTTTACTAGGAGAAAATGTAGAGCAAAGCTGAGGTTCGATACTGATCACAGGTTTCATAATTTGTGCATTCAACATAGCATAAAACAATACAAACACTATATTTTTTCATCTGAAATTTCATCTCACTCTTCGAGACCATTTCAGTCAAATTGAGCTACATCCTATTTACCTGCCAAAAACTCAGCAAAATCAAATAGACCAACCAACCTTCCCTAGCTCAGCATTTCACTCTTAGAATGGAATAATTACATTAGAAGCTCTGTCTCAGAAAAACACTGGGTGCTACAGCAGCAGCAAGAGATTTTTAGTGAAAATGCAGCTTGGGGAACATATCTTGGCAAGCAGCAGCTCCGTGATGGAAATAGCATTTGGCATCAAAAGTTCTCTCACAGAAGGCCTATGTACACAGTCTCTTGGTTGTCTTTTTCAAAGAACCTTTCCTTTCGCTGGCTGTGCAGGTGCTGAGCTGAGATTACAGCCTGCTGTGCAAAAACCTGCCCCACTTCCTCATACCTCCCTCTCGGTTCTCACCCCCCCTCCTACTTCATTGTCCTCATGTCTGCTCGTAAACAGCCTGCAGAACCATTCTGGGTAGGGACCGAGGCGTTTTACTACCTGCTGGCTCAGCACGTAATTCCAGATCTTTGTTGTTGTGTGACTGCAGTATAATCAGGAAATAGCAGTTTCAGCTCTGAAACAGGTCTTTTGGACAGTGGGCCCAGACAGTATGATAAGTAGCCGTCTTATCCAGGTGAAAATAAGCTCAACAATTGTTTATTGTTATGAATGTTTCCAATTTCAGGATTTGGTTTCAGTTGGACAGAAGGCAAGAGATGCTGATGGGAGGAGCTAGCAGCTCTCTTCAGCGCTTCATTAATTTTCATGAGTTATTTTATCAAGAGAGATCTTCAATCATACTTAGGAAGTTTTCATCAAGTATCAACAGACAAAGCTCTGTTTTGTAATACGTTGAGTAGATGTGAGCAGTGCTGAGAAATAACTGATACCTGAGTGCAGGACTCCACTGACACCTCTGAACTTGCTATCCTGTTCGCCTGGATCCCTTTGGATTTTCTTGGTGTATTTGCTTGGGTTTAGCAGTTTTCTCTGTGTGAGAGTTGGATTAGGGATCAAATAGAGGAGTAAGCGAGAGGTCATAAACAATAGCTCTGAGAGACATTATCTGCCCTGGTCATTGCAGCCCAATGTAACACGTCCTGGGTGAAGTTGACAGCAATGTCCCTTTTCACTAAAAGTTACAAGTATATTTTTATACCTTCACACAAATATGTGCATCATTATCCATTATAACTCCAAACCTGGTAAGTCAAAGCAACACACACAAATGTAACTGTCTCTCACACAGAAAGTGTGAACAGCATGATGTCATGCAGTCAGGTAGACTAAACAATCTGTCTTTTTTAGATAAAAACTGTAAAACCCTTAGAAACATTTACTGTATCAGGTATCTGATGAAAATTATGGCAATAAATCTGAGATGATTTAGAAACTATGTTCCCAGGAAAATTACAGAATGCCCTAGGCATTTGCTGTCTGCCTGCTCTTAGGCAGAACATGTTTACACCATGTTTCATAAATCCAACTTCTGCACAGCATGGAGTGGTTTATTCTAAGAGCACAGCAGTGAATTTTCTAAACAAAATGAATGACATAAAACCTCAAATGGCAAGTTTGATACTTCAGTGACAAAGACACAATACTTAAAGGAGTTCTCTGCATGTGTGGTTTGTTGTAGTTTAGCAAATTAGATTCCAGATTGATGTTTAGCAAATAATCAGCGTGGTAATGATTTTTAATAATCAAGTAATAAACAAATGTAGTGGCATGTCTCAAAAAATCAGTTGTAAGTTGTTTTAAAAATGCATAAAACATCTGTTTATTACCACAGATGCCACATGGCTCCAGCATGGAGAGGGGCACTAATGGGACTTGCTGTGTGTTGTCAGTGCCCTACGTCTTTCCGAGCAGCCCCTTCACCACCCTGCCTTCTTCCAGCAGAAGAGCCAAAATCATCACGTCACATTCAGTGACTATTGAGTGACTATTCCGAGCCATGAGTCAGTTGTAGCCACACCTTGAACTTTGACAGCACAGAGTCACTGCTTTGCCAGTTAAGAGTTTTGGGAGAGCAGCCAAGGTACTGCAGGGAGGTTCTGATGGCATTACAACAATGAAATCAGAATCCAGCCAAATATGAATGCTCCTTAATTTGAGGGAAAAGTGATTACCAGGCAAATAGGTGAAATTTTCACAAATATCAGTTCAGAGCCTTAAGCCTTTTTTTGTCTCTGTGAAAGTAAAAACCTCACCATCTAATAAAAGCTCTGGCTTTTTAGCTTAGCAGAGATCCCCAAAAGTAGATTATGTTTCTTTTCTTGGTAGCATACGGGATTCCCAAACCCTACTCCATTGTTTCTCTGCTTAAAGAATATTTTTCAAGTCACACTTTTCCTTCAAGCTTATAGCTTTGTTGTTCCTTTAGATAAAATAAATAACAATGCCATCTGATTTTCTGATTTTTTAAATTTACCTGTTGAATTCCTGGAGAAAAAAACACAGACATTGATTCAGGAACCTGCATAATTCTGTGCAGTTTTGGCTAAGAAAGTTCATGGTGATGGTAAACAAAACATTATCTCTAGAAGTTACTAAATTCCTCAAAGTGAATGAAACTGTAATGCATGTTAATTCATCTTAATTCATGTCGTGATGAAAATTTCCCAACCTCACACCACATTTATACACAAATATTTGTATTACCTAGCTGTAAATTGAGTTTATTAAATGAAATAGGACACTCTGTACTCCATTTTACAAACATTTCTCCATAAATTAAGTCATGCTGGTAGCAGATTTTGAGCCCAGCTAAGTCCAAAGCACTAGAAATAGTGAGATAAACTATTTAAAGGGTCGTTTTTTGTGTGTGTTTTAAATTGGCAAGAAGTAACTTCAACGTTTTGTTAAAAAAAGAAGAAAAAAACAGAGAGCTTTTAGGCTTGCTGGTGATCACAATACCTCCCATTAAATTGTGAATGTTTTATGGTGTACTTTTGGGATATCAATCACAGGACCCGTAAGCAAAGAGTCAGTGAAGGAAAGAGAGTCTCCCAGGCATGACACATCTGGTTCTTTGGCAGCCTAAACAGACTTTATATTGCCAGCTTTAAACTGGGCCTTTGAGTTTGCCACATGCTTTGTCTGGCGATGGGCTGTCTGGACTGCCATGTGTTCCTGGTTGCAGCAGCTTTAACATTTAATATTTAGGTTTATTCCCCTCCCTTCTCTGTCTTTGGAGGATCTCCATGCAGGCGAACCTTCAGACTCAGTCCTCGTGCTTAGGGCTTACGGCCTTGCTCTTCTAAGGCTCTAAATACACATTTCTAATCGGGACTGGGACAAATTTACAGTACTACAGGAACTGTGATCCTGCATCACCCACAGTTCTACATTCACAGACATTCAAAAGGAGCAATTGAAAGGAGATTTCCCATCTGTACAAGATTCTTGATGCATCCGTTGACTGGTCAGAAACTTCTCAATTGCTTTCTTTACTAAACTAAGGCTCTGTTATCAGAAATCTATTACTAGAGGAAATCAGCTGTAAACTGTATTTGTCAGTTATGGAAATGAATCTAAAATCAACTGGGTATGTTACCATAGATTGTAAATGGACCCATTTGTGTATATCTTGATTTAAGGTGTTCTGCAAAAAAAAAGCACTTTACTGCTTTTAGAACTTGATGGAAGCTGCTCTTAGGGAAAAAAGAGTCTTGATCTTCTCCTGGATGTTAAGTCCTAATAAAATATAAAATTGCTTAAAAGGAGTATCAGTAGTTTCCAAATTAAGAGGCACAGGAAATAGAGGAACTGAAATAGTTCATTCTTGGTCTATTCCATTTCTGGATTGGTTACAGCATCCTAGTACTCTTGCCCCTACATCTGACACTTCAGTCTGTATAAAACATACTTCTGAATTTATGGAGTCAGTTATATTCATGCTGATCTTAAGAATTACCTTTTTTTCCTGCTCAGACCATGCAATCAAAGATACCTGAAATATCATGGAAAATAAGTTTCCACTGTGCACCTATATACTCAAAGCCAGGGGATAAATAGACTAATGCTTTTGTTTTCCTCTATCCATAATTTCTTAAAATTCTCTTGGAGTCTGAACAAACTGTCAGAACACTCAGTCAGCAGTGACTGGGAGAGCAGAGACGCATCAGGCCAGGGGATTGCAGACTGTTGCCCCACTGTGGCCCTGTGTGCTGTTTGTCACAGGTGCCACTGGCTGCACCAGTGTGCTATGCTGAGTGACAGTCAAGTGTTTTCTGCAAATGTCTGCTAAGCAGCCTTTGCCCTCACTGCCTCCATCTTCTTCATTGCACTCCCTGTTCTTTTGACAATGGTGCTCCCACTTCTCTTCCGATTTAGTGCTTATTTAGAAAGTGCTACTGTCATCAGACCTCGGACCATCAATGAATGGATTATCAGTCTTTCATAATCTAATGTAAAAAGCCATTGTAGTGTGGTATTACTAAGTAGGCTGTTAAACTAATTCGCAAATCTAAAATCGTTTCACTTACGACACTGATATCAGAGAACATAAATAAAAGAGTTCTGTTTCTTCCCTTGTTTTCACTGTGAATAGTAACATGACAAGGGAATTCAGCAGCTTCTCTGCTCTTCAGAGTACTCCCAAAGGCAAGTTTTAGGCGTTGCTCATTAAGTGTGAGCATTAAGGAGACTTATGGCATCAGGTACCTCTTCACTTTCACATCCAAAGCAATAGCAAATGGCAAGCTAGAGGCCACCCTGCTCTGCTCCCTAAACCAGCCACGGACCTGGTGTATTTCTGGATCATACTGTATTCACCTGGTCATGTGTGGTAGTGTGGTCATTTACAACAGTAACAACATAGCACCAGGATGCCACTTACTGCTGTGGCAGCTGTATCAAACTCTAGCAGATTACCAGGCTTCCTGTAGGCAAATAGCACCCAGAATACTCATCTACCCAGGGAATTAGGAATCTGTTAACTTATCTGATAGCTTCTTTGTTACACAGTTCGTTCTCTTGGCAATTGACCTTCAAAATAAATGTGAAATGTAAACCTCAGAGCATAAAAAGAGTCCCTAAAATCTATCAAATCACTTAGTAAAATCCATCACTATTGGCTCAGACAAAATGCTTCCTAATTTAAGTCTGCTGTTTATATGTTACTCTAAAATAGCTAAACATGAATACTGAAGAGAGGAAAGAAGTTAGAAACATCAGAATTAGTAGTTAAACTTTTACATCACTTAATTTTAAAAGCTAGGTTAATGGCATAAGACTCTAAAATCTGTACGAACAGGGGATTTATGGGTTTGCAAAAGGCCTTTAGAAAGCTATGTACATGCATAACTGGATCGTTAAAATATTTTATGGAGAAGTTTTAAAGAAGAGTGCTTTGGTTTCATTGACGCTTGCTTAAAACTGTAATATTTCACATAAGAATCTAATGTGGAGCTGAGAAAGCTCATTTTACACATTTAAGTATGTACTGACTTTGATAGCATTCAGATACCGACGCTTGTGGAACTTAGTGCCCTTGTAGGCAGAAAACATGTGTCAAGTAGAGCTGGTAAAAACAAAAGTTACTCTGGGTGGGTTTTGATTAAATTGGCCTTTGCTAGAATAGAAATTTCTGTGAGGCTTTTTTCATGCTTATGCTGATACAAAAAAAAAGAGGCAGCAGAGGTATTTAAAATACATTTTAATTTTTTTTTCCAGCAGCTAAATACATTAACTTTCTTCTTACTATTTCTCTGGGAATAAATAAATTTAATGAGTAGTTATTGACAAATTAGAATTTATCTCAATTATGAAAAAAATTTGAGGGTGAAATTTCTCTCACCAGAAGACAGGATGACTTGTAGCTCATATGTTAATGATGTGGATTTGACTGGGGAAAAAGCGTTTTCCACAAGCAGTGGTAGAGGATATACCTCCGCCCTCTCAAATGCATGGTCTTCTGTAGGAAAAATGGCCCTCCAGGAGTTACCTTACCTTTGGTAAATTTAAAGTACTTTTGGTTAAATTTAAATCTAAGAAAAGGTCTACTTATAAGTCTTGGCATTTTGAGTCAAAATAACCACGCTTTCAATTTCTGTGTGAGCAGGGAGTGCTATGCAAACATTCTGATGAGACTGGATCAACTGGTGCTGAGGACCAGACCTTCTCTACATTACATGGATCTGATTGGATTTGGCTTTGGACTGGCTGATCTCATCCCATGGACTAAAATCTGGTCTGTGGTTGGCGCACATTGCATGTAC
Organism: Mystacornis crossleyi; assembly: GCA_013400655.1. NCBI lineage: Eukaryota > Metazoa > Chordata > Aves > Passeriformes > Timaliidae > Mystacornis > Mystacornis crossleyi. Next base: position 104,594 of record VYZQ01013881.1, on the reverse strand, counting down.
TCAAAGAGCATCCCTCAGTTTATGTTCAATCAAGTTCATGCACCCTCAGACTGATGCAATGTGTGTCACAAACCCAGAGATTGTGTCATAGTGAGAACCATATGTGTGTAGGAAGTGACACTCAGGTTCACTTCAGAAGTGCACTTCTGATTGGAATTAAAATGTTTATGTCGCTTTTATCCCTCTCCCAACACTAGCACCTAAAGAATAAGGCGTCTGAAATACTGCAGCTGTTAAACAGCATATCTGCAGCAAAGGTTTCTTCCTACTCCATCATTTATCACGGATAAAGATACTGAGATCTCTGGGGTGTCTTGGAAGAGACTATGGAACTACCGTATTTGTGATCTCTTGGTTTTGTAATTTGTGGGTATAATAGAGAGTAGCTCTATCCAGAACGATCCAAGATTCCTTTCTGTGTATATTTTAAAAAGCCTTACTCAACCATTGGCTCCTTTTTCAGAAGAATATTTTCACATTGTAATCAGATTTGTATTGCCAAAAAAGGAAGTAACTACCTGCTCTGTACTGGGAGCGTATTTAAACTAACAAAACTTTTCCTCTTCTTTGCTTTGTGATCCAACACAGTAACTGTAGAACAAATTTAGTTACTTCAAAGCATTGCCTTACACCTTCTGTATGTTGGGACCCCTGTGTTGAAGGCTGTTGTGTCAGTAAATATCTGCATCACTTCAAATCACGGACCTCGGAGATTAGCAATCAGCTGACTCACTACTGAAGCAACTCACATCACTGATACCTTTTCTTTTGTTAACTGAGGACTGAAATGAGTCATATTTAGAGAATACTATTTGTCCTTCAGTACAAAAATTATATCAGGGAAAGCAAAATGTTTACCTTTGTGTACCTGAGGCACTCATCTGAGTGGACTTGGGTGAAGGCCCTGTCAGCCTTGGCTGGGGTGGCAGGCCTTGCTTGGCTGGGAAGCACCGTGTGGTTGGCTCAAACCCGCAGCCGTGACTGAGCTGTGATGCCCACCTGGCACCGTCTCGCTGGTGCTCTCTGCCTTCTCAGCTCCTGCTGTGGGACAGCTGTGCATCCCCAGGAACCAGCCCCACACAGGTTAGCTATGCATACACCACACCCAACACAAAAATAGCAAAGCAGGAACTCTCAGTATCCATTTCTTCCTTTAACTCATTTGCAAAGGTGTCTTTTGAACCCCTCCTTTATGGACACCAAGACATCAGTAACAAGAAATACAAATTCTCCAATAACAAAAGTGGTTAATACCAGGCTTTCACTTTTGAAGTTACTATAAATGGAGTCATATTACCATGAGTGGGCTTAAGAAATGGAGGGCACGTCCTAGCAGCCCTGGAGAGGATTCTGAAACTGGGCTGAAGATTTAAGAGAAGGCATCAGCTTGTCTTCCTGTGGCAGTTTCCCTTGCAGTAAACTAAGCACAGATGTCACAGCTTCTTGCTTGTAGGCAGAGGGGAAAACATCCCCTTACACACTATACCGTGTTAATCTCCAAATACCTTGGAATTTTGGCTTACTGAAAAAAGTGAACAGAATCAGTGAGGGCAATTAAAAATGTTTCAGCATCACACTGCTCTTCCTCATGCAGGTGACACTGTCCAAGCGAGTATTCAGCTGGTCCTCACCTACCATGGGTGTCTGTGCTAACCCTGGGTGAGATGACTGTTCCAAAATAGAAATGCTCTGATAAAGATGCTTTGATAAAGATAACAACCTTTTGACCCATACTAACATTCAGAGAATCTCAAAGCAATTTTATATTGCATATGCTTTCTGGAAGCACATTAAGGGATATATAAGGAATTTAAAGTGCTTGAGGCATGAAGGAAAGGCAAAGGGACGTGTCTTGCTCTAGGCATCACAACAGAAACAGTTGCTGGAGGCAGGAAACTGTCTCTGGTGGGATTACTGCAGGTATCTGAGGCTCCTGCAGTACAGCCCTTTATACAGCACCACTGGACACTTTTCTAGATCCATAATGCAATTGTTCATTTAATACTCATTTGTACTATGTGTTTCTTACTGTTCAGGACTGTGCTTCTTGAGCTACCATGCTACCTCAGAGTTTTCTGTTTACAAAAGCAAACAAAAAGTGCACTGGTTTTCTCCTTCTTTCACATTGTTCAGTGGTTCCTTTTTGTGCTGGAACTGCCTTACTCAAGCTTCTACTTGTCATCATTTTGGTGTGAATATTTTTATCTGCTACTTGAATGCATTGTTGACTTTTACTGTGCTGTTTCCCAGCTGAGTAGTATTTAAAAGTTTGGAAATATACTATTAAATAAATATTTAATTAGAATTTATTTTATATTTATATTGTCTCTAATTACAATATTAGTAAGATTTATTGACACCATCTTTCTGGTCCTGTAAAAAATAATTAAAAGTAGATGATCTAACACACCTATGTAATTTATTTTCTTGTACAGCTGGCAAAAAGTCTTAGAAAGGACTAGCTTAATTTCCACCATTTTCACAGAATCAAAAGACTAAATGTGATAGATGAGCTAAATATGAATGATGAGGTCTTAAAGTGAACTTGTTTTTTCTCCAGCAAACAGGCAGACCTGAGCAGCTATAATTGTAGCACTCACTACAAGCAGTTTATGCCTGTATTAACAGACCACGTAAAATACGTAATTGTCATGTTAAGCACAGCCATATGAATCTGTTGGGAATGGACTACAAATTTGGATTATTCCAACATTCAGATTATAACCCAGTAACTGCTAACCACCACTAATCTTGCTACAGCCTCTTTTATGAGAAGTCAGAGTACCATAACTCATTTCATGCGGACCACATTAGTATGGTTGATTCCCAATTCTAGAGCCCCTTTCTTCCACAGAGGAAGAGAAGTTTCAAAGTAAAACAGAAGAGTGAAAACAAAAAACAATCCTTAAAATACACTGTACTAGGGATGTTCCTGTGATGTAGTAAAGTCCTTTCACTCTGCCATTAAGACCAGACAGGAGATTTCACATGCTGCCTGAGTTATCTCCATGCTAATCTGGGCTACCGAGTCTTTCTGTCGGATTTACCATTGTGTGGTTTGCATTGGAAGGGACCTTAAGGATGATCTAGTTCTGACCAGGAGAGATTTACTTTTCTCTCCATGCAGAATGGGAAAGTTTTCAGAATGTCACATAATTTCTCATTTGTCCACATCGCTGTAATTGTCAAGCTGTGTTTCATGTGTAGATTTTCATTGCAAAATGCTCCAGCTCGGCAAGCCTTCTGGTATAAAAGCGAGAACTTTGACGTTGGCAGCTTTGTTGGGTATTACACCAATTCACCCTACAATCAGGATATTTTTAAATAGAACAAAAGAAAGAAGGCAAGCCGTCAGGATAGGAAATGTTGCTGCAAGTGTTGTACTGCAGAAAGATTTATTTGCCCATGTGCCCATGCAGGGTAGGTATATTTTAAACACATACCAATAACGATCTTTGGATTTGAGGGTAATAAACATCCTGCAATGAACATTTTGACCCAACATCTGCAGATCACAAACGTCAGCAGATAGGAAAATTCATGACCAGTTTATGCAAGCAGGCGTAACTCCATCAACTTGAATAAAACAATGTGTATTAACACCCACAAAAAAGTAAAGAACACCAAGTGCTTTTGAAAGGTATTTTAAGACACAGTTTATTATTTAAATATTTAATATAAATCTTTCTCCTTTCAGTCGTAAACACAGACTGCCTTGAAGTTAAATATCAGCCTCACAACACGACTATAATATATGGACTGCATTTATTCCTTGGTGAAGTATTTTACCTCTCTTTAGTTACATAAATAACCTCTCCAAGACCTGTTAATTTATTCATTGCCTGTTAATCCTTATTTGTCACCCTTATTTCAAAAATATACATTTATCTTCTCCTAATGAGAAACACGAATAAAAGCCATTCTCGGCTGGTTCAAGGAAGCGTCAGAATGTGCAGAGTGGTAGGTTAGTGTGCAAAGCTAAAAATAAAGTGCTCAAAGTGATCATAGCCCTGGAATAAGAGAACAGGAAGTTTGGGAGGAAAAAAAGAGGAAAAAGGCGAGAAAACAGAGAGCCTTAATATNNTATATAATATTAATAAAAAATATAAATAATGAAATATGGAATAGAATAGAACAGAATATAAAACAGAATATGTATTCTATATATAGAGAATATAAAATAGATTAACTGCATTGTGCTCTATATTGCATTGGTCCTTACGGAAATATTTCACTGTAGAGGAAATATTATGTGTAGATGATGAAGAGAGGACTTCTAGAAGGTGACTTGTGTTTTTATCAGTCTGAATAGTCTTGAGATGCCCTTTTGTCCCTATGGGCTGGGTTGGGTTGGGTGGCCTGGCACGACGTGGAACGGACATGGGCCTGTAACACAGGTGATGCAAGCATCTGCTGGAAGACAGCTACTCGTGATGTGCTTTGCCAAGACACCTGCCTAAGGTCATCTTTCTTACAAAGTGCTCCCTCTCAGCAGTTCAGAATTTGGTTTTGAGGCTGGTCTGTTAATGAACTCGTCTTGGTAGAAAGGTCAGTGTTTTCTTGCGTGCCTACAAACATCATCTCCCATGTGTCTTCAGACTGCCATAATACAACCAAATCATTCTGTCTATTCACAGCCCCCTGGTAGAAGGTATGGCAGGGTTGCAGCACTGCTCAGGGAAGACCTGTGGGATTGGCCTCCTTTTCAGTTGTGTTGAAATTGTGACAAGCTCAATAGGTGCAGTTAAGCTCAATATTATTCTCTAAACCACAAGCAGAATTTCCACTTTTTTGCTTAGACAGTTCTTACTGAGGTCAGGGTATTAGCAAACTAAAAGGTTCAGAAGTTTCTGTAGAATTCCAGGCTGTCCCACACAAATAACTATTAACACAATAAAGAATTAAATCCCAAGCTTTCACTTCCAGATTTATGCAACATGTATCTCAAGTATTCCCGTAAGCCAGAAGTGATTTTGTAGACAACTGACACAGCTTTAATCTTGTGGAGAAAAGTTATTTCTCAAGCAGCTTATAAAAATGGCAAAATATAATTGCCTTAATGGCTGGTGCAGCTGCCTTATAGGGGCTGTCTTCAGAGAATAAATAATTTCATTGCCACTAAAATATTTATATCCCTCCCCAAGCCTTCCGTTTGATTTTGTTTCTCAAATATTATTCTGCATTTGGTGTGCTTTTGTTTTCTTTAGCCCTATAGGTATCATTTCTTCAATGATAGGATAACAGGTCAGTTTTCTGTAAGATACTCAGGACTGATTTGAGGAACAAGAGGTCAAGAATTCGTTTTAGAAAATCCAGATCAAACGAGAGTCAGATTGCATATCTGCATATCAAGACTAAGTTCAAAGATTCAGATCCATCAAATTATGCACAGCTATCTTGTTTGTGTGTGTGGATGTGTTATACTCTTCCTTCTTATCCGTTCCTTGCTGTTAAGTGAGACTGCAAACCTGCCATCTAGTATAAACATGTTCATGTTTAAATGTAGTATCCTGACAACTTTTTTATCAAGATGCATAGCTGAGCGAGTGCAAGAACTGTGATGTATGTATTACAACATCATTAGGGATTAAGGCTGTCTTATGTGCCTACACAATGCCTCTCACAGGAAAAGATTAAATACCACTTAAGAAATGCACTGCCCTAAGAAGCAGCTGCAGTGACATCATGATCAGAGCTCTCTTGGGCCACCTTTCCTTTTCTGGGGAGCCTGGCCAGGAAGACCCTCCACTCTAATTCTTCCCCAACACGTTCTCTACATTATTTATCATTTTTGTGTGGTTTGAGGTTTTTTAAGCTTTCACTTTTGACACAAAAAAACCAAAACAGTCTGGACCAGCTAATTGCACAGCAAAATACATGGCAGCCTGTCTTAATAATTAATCGGCCAGCACAAATGTCAGTCCTGCTGATTGCCGTGTTTCATGGGTAGTCTGCCCCTGAGAAACCTTGTGCCAGGTTGGAACCTAAACTTATGGCTATAAAAATGCAGAAGAATAAAAGGTAGCATCCTGATGGGCTAGACAAATGCAAAGGCATTGGGAGTCTTGCACAGCCTTTATGAAGAGAGCCCCATGTCCAAAGTGAGTTTGGTTGTCTTTTACACCCCAGCTCCTAAATACAGCTGAGCTGGGTGTGTCTGAGAGACCCCTGATAATACATAAAGCCACTTTGCTTTTAAAATAACGAGAAAAAATCCCCCAAAACAACAGCCCACCCCACCCCCCACTTTCTCACTTCCCTAAAAAATAACTGAACAAAATCCAGTGTGTTCAAGATAGAGATTATCAAAGCAAAGGCACTTCTACATAGCTGTTGTGCTGATGTTCACAGCCTTTAAAATAAGTAATGAAGAAGATAATTATGTTGATCACATCAAACACTTTTTGGCTGTTTTTTTTTTTTAATCTGATATATACAAATTCCTCCCCATATTCAGATCCTGTAGGCAATTAGTGTACTGTTAATTCTACTGACATGTAAGGTGACTTGTATATTCACATGCAGGTCCTAGATGTGGTTCCACATATATTTTCTGTCTTTATTCTTATCTATCTTATCTATGCTTTTGACAAAATATTGATAGAAGTGCTGCAAGCAGTCATCTGAAGAGCTGCTGGCCTGCGAGCAGAGTGTGTCAGGGAGGGCAGGGAGCACACACCCGAGCTGGCAGCATGGGCTCTCCAGAGGGGCTGGTTCCTCCCTTTGGGCAGATTATCAAGTAACTCATATGGTTTGAGAAACAAATGGATGTAACCTCTGTATTTCTAAAGAAAAAAGGCTCAAAAAAAAAAAAAAAGTCACAGAGCCTGAAACCAGCTTATATGTATGTATAAGCAAAAAGATTATAAATAGCATCCATAAAGCTGCTTGGAGCAGCTGGAGAAGTGTTTTCCTTTTTGTGTGCTGAAATTGTCCCAGCACAGAAGGTTTCTAAACCTTGTCTATAAATTCATCACCATGGAAAAGTGGTCCTTAGGAGAGAACATTCTGTGAGTCATCGTAAGCTTTCTCTCTGTAGTACTACATCTAGTTCCAGAGGGTTGTTTTGAAGTCTCATATTAAAAATAAAACTTAGCCTTTATCTGAAAATTACAAAAATGTGAACATTACAAATCTGTTATACTTAGTAAAATAACAGTTCTTATTGCAGGCACATGAACAGTTAATTTGTTTATACTTAACAGGAAATTGGATTTATATCAGTAAGGAAAGATGGATCAGTAAATATACTGCAATTTGAAGTATATGTGGTGCAGAACTGTGGCTGTAATTTTCAATGAATAGTTCTTTAAAGCGAAACAAAAAATTTTGCATGGAAATTACTTTTTTCTCTTTCTGCTTCACACATTTGGTTTCCATGTTCACTGAAAAAGTAATTAAACGTTTTTCTTTTCAGATTTATTTCAAAAAAATTTTTGAAAGTTGATATAAAGAAACCCCATTGCATAAATAAGCATCCAAAAACACCTCCAATTTTTAAAAAACATTTTACTGAACAACACCTGACTGTGCTAAATGCAAAGTACATTTGTTTATATTGGCTACTCAAGAGTGTAGGTTGCTTCCAGGGCACACTCAGACACTCCTCAGCAGTGTGCACCTTGCATCCTTTTGCAGGGTAACGATGGTTGAACCCAGTGCAGCACAGGATTCAGCTGGAAGCCAAGATACATCCGGGCTGTGCATTAAACTGGGAAATACTCCCAGGTGCAGCTGCACCTTTGCAGACTGTAGTCTGTACTGCTAGGTGTGTCTCACCGGTCTCTATTCAAGGCAGTTAGTGGAAAGCAAAACTGACACGATGTACCAGGGGTCATGGAGACCAACCACCCAGCATTCTTAATTCAAAGACTCTGCTATACATCTCTGCTTTATATGTATTTAATCTGTTCCTTTCCTGCAGTATCATTTCTCCTGGGAAGATATTTTGCAGTACAGACTGTTTGAAGAGAAATTTGCAAATGCCATTTGACCTCAGTCTACATGCACAAGGCGTCCCTTCGCTGAGGAACTCTCCTCATTCCTGTTGTCAGAGACACTCTACCTGGACACAAAATATTGCATCTCAGGTCAACACTGTCACCTTGCTCGTGTCCCTGTGGGGAAAATAAGAGGGTTCCCTGTGAGACTGTCAGTTGTGGCAGTATTTAGCAGTTAGCATCACGTGTAATTGTTTCTGGGCTTAGTGCTCGCAGATTTACAATTTCTTCTTCAAAACAGCATCCTAAATTGATGAATGGTTCAGCAGCCAGGTCTCTGTTATGCTTATCTGAAACACAGGAACAGCTAATTGTCCTGTAATGAAAAAACAAGCCTGTTGTTTTTCTCTAGCTTAACCTAGCAAGACTCCATGGAAATCAATGGAATTGCACCAGCCTACTGCAGTAACACCAGCAAAAAGAGAATTTTCTTACAGGATTTTCCTCACTTTATTCAGTAAATTTGGTGTATTCCACAGCTTTGAAATCTACGGGTCCTCTCCTTTTGCAAAAGTGTTGAGAGGCATGTCCTGTTTGTCCTTTATTTGAATAGTGACACTAAAAGTGTACTTCCCATTAATTAAAATATATAATCATTATGTGGAAGCAAACTAGGCAATAAATGATGATGGAATAGTTTGGAGAAATTTAACATGCTACAGACATCTCATGCAGCAGTATTTCACACCATAACATTTTTTTGCTCCATAAATATTTTCATCTTTCTTGCAGTAACTTGCATAAATGAATAAATGCATAGAAAACACTAATGATAAGTCCTAAATTAAATCTAAGCTCACCATCTTGACATTTACTTTTTAAAATATGTATGAGGCAATTCCTCTGATCTCTTTTTTTATACACTTACAAACACATGCTTACAAGTTATTTGTGTTTCAGGGCCAAGTACAGTAATGAGTAAAGGCTTCCTCCTATTGCTGAAAGACTTTGTACAGTCATGAGAGCTTGAGGATCAAGGTCTTAAATTAAGCTCAAGAGATTGCCTATCAGGAATAACCAAATGCTTCCAAACTTGGTCCCATTCAGCAGAAGGAATTGCTACATGCCTTTAACCCTCATTCTCTATGCTTTAAATTATCATTTCCTACAAAAAATACAGAGTTCTTCTTTAATTCCAGTTATTTTCTGAACCTATTTATTAAAGAAAGGTTCAAGATATGTTAGAAAAACTTGATAGACTTCATGGCTGAAATAAAACTAGGGTGAAATGCAACTGTTTAAGTTTAAGATCATACTTAGAGGAATTTTTCCCTGTTACTGCAAATCCTTGGGTTGGATCAAGAAGAAAAAAATAGCAATGTAGTATTCAGCCACAGGATGACTGTGATTTTAAGTGTGTTAGGACCATAAAACTGAGCTTGTATGAGATTTTTCAAAGGAGTAACAAAGCTTACAAAGTGCTTTTAGTTCATATTCAGAAGCAGAAAACCAGGAGCAGGTGCAGAGAAGAGCTACAAGGGCATCTGATGAAATGATCTCCACATATCTCATCAACCAAAGTTGTTCTCTTACTCTAGTAAATAATTTCTCCAAAGATGGAAATAATTTTGGATTGAATACACTGTAAGTATTACATATATTATAATGAGAGGAACAGAGTACTATTGGAAAAGACCTGCTGGTCATAAGATCTTCCTCCTTGCTGTTAAAGGAAACTATGTAATAAATTTGGCAAGCTTTTTTTCTGGGCCACCTATAGAGATTCTGTTTAAATTAGATGGAGGAAGAAAGAAATTAAAAATAAATACAAATTTAAGTGAAGAACATGAGTTGTGAAAATGAAAGTTAAAATTTATTCTTTTCTGTTTTTCAAGGATAATAGTATTATCTGCTCCTTGAAAAGAAGCCATCAAGGCAGATAAATGACATACCCCATTCAGTGGTTGTCACACAGTTGGAAATGAGCAGGTATTTGAGTGCAGTGGCAAGCCAAGATCAAGTAAAAGTCAAGGTCAAGTAAAAACATAACTCATAAAAAGTGGAGTCCAGATAGTTTGTGTTCTATAAATTAAGGATTTTCTGTGAACTTCAAACATTCAGAAAAAAGGGTTTAAATCTTACACTGGTGTGCAGTAAGCTATTTATTAGTATCAGAAAAATAGCTATTTTACTTACTTCGGGGTATATGGGATTTTTAATATAAATGCACTTTTAAAAATATGGCAAATCAATTTTACCGCGTTTTGTTCATGGTAGTGCATACTAAACTTAGGCAATTTTATCAGAATTCCACCAGTTTAAAATTTTTATTACAGACTGTAGAAGATTGCTTTCATTGAAAATATACTTTATGTCTTCCAGGTTTGTAGCTTGCCTGAACAACCAAAAATGGGGGTTATTTCCAACCTTTGAGCATATTTCACAATTTCATAACTGTCTCCAAAACAAGAGAGCATGGACATCTCTTGTTTGGACATTTTGCTGTCATTTTACAAATATCAATACATTTTAAAAATTGGAGATGTGGAAAATATTAGATTATTTGAAAAAGAAAAGGGTTTTTTTCAATATCATTGAAGGCTATGGAGTAAATGCAGAATGTTTCAAGGCTTGAGAAGTGTTGTAGAATTCTTTTCTGTGAAAGCTGTATTTAGTGCTTTCCATCTGTGGTCCCTGCCTTGCTCCCATTACCATAGCCATCAGGAAGCTTAAAAGCCATGAGTTTATTTGTGTCTCCATACTCTCACAAGTTTAAAGGATGAGATCATCCCTGTTTATAGGGCGGGGAGCTGACCCATGCCTACACAGAGCATAGCTCTGCACCCCAGCGTGTCCATCAGGCTTTGCAGGCAGGTGTGCGACCAGTCTCAGATTCAGGCTGAGGGCCAGGCTTTGGCAAGTGCCTGTGCCTCAAACACACCCACCACGGCAGGGTCCAGAGTCTTGCTCAGGCCATTGGAACAGATGAGGAAGAGAGGGACCAGACAAACCAATCCACCATCAAATGTCTCTAACCAAGTACAGAGTGTGTGGTTCTTACACGTGAATGGATACAGAACTTATGGAGCTCAATTTAAGGAACCTTCTGCCAAGCCTGCACTGAACCTTACTGGTAGATGAGCTGTGATTGTTTGTTCTAGGTCTTAAAGGAAGTTTGAGCACAAAAAGTTTAGTGCAGTCCTCTACCACTGGACCATTTCCCCATTCAGCCTTCTGCTCTTGGTATCTAAATTCTGTAACAACCTTCTTTCAGATTTGGTGTTCTTTCTTTCACTGAGGCCAGGAGCAAATCTGCTGCACGGAGTTCTGAGATACTTAATTTTGAAACAGTCTGGAGTTGCCTCAAAACATACACAGGGCTTAGAATGAACTGAAGAAACCCTGAAGCTCAGAAAAGCCAATGAGCTTCTGTGTGAACTTCCAGAGTGATGGGAGCTTCAGGGATGTGCAGGCCATGGACTGGACTCTGGCCTGAGGTTAAGCTAAGTGTTCAAGACATCGATAAATGATGGGACATGACATGAGAAATTGCTGGATACAACAATGTGAGAAGCTGACAAAAAATTCAGATAGCACTGTGAAGGACAAGTGGATCTTGCAGGAGGTAAAGGAGGAGGTATTTGAAAAATAGATGAATTTCTTGGTAATTGAAAGGGAGTACTGGGGACATTTTGTTGGCAACAATACCTAGGTAACCCTGTCAGTGATATTTATGAATCTGAGATTACCTAGAAATACCAAATTTGGGTACAGATACAGCAAAGCTGGGATCAGTTGGGGAAAAGAAATTAGGGCTGGGTTGTTCAGTGGAGAGGAGACGGAGGGAGAAAGCAAGGTACAAGTGTGGTGAAAGTGAGGGTCAAGAACAGGAAAGGGGATAAAATACATGCAGCTGATGTAATCAGATCTATTCAGGGCACTGGCTGGTAATGATCATTTGCTACAGCCCAATCAGGACATTAAACCAAGCTTGTCTGGCCCCACCACACAAGTTCAACATGCCTCTGCAGTCAGGATGAAGACGGAATATAAGAGGAAGATTTCCTGTTTGGGCAGAGGAGCACCCAGATGGACAGATAAACATCCTGGTGCTTCCAGGCCTATGCCAGGCCTGAGAGCATCACCGTCTACTCATCGTTTCCTTACAAAGTACAGAGCAACTCACTTTACTGCCGTGAGCCATGGCAATAAAGAGGTAGATGGGGTTATAGCAGAAGCTCCTTTCTGTTATATGTTACCAGAATGATGGTGATCCTTTCTTTAAAAGTAGCAGTAGTTCATATAATGTGTCATTGGAAGGATCACATCCAAGCTAAAAAATCATCAGCAGTTTCATGGAAATACGTTATTACAATATGTTTCTTAGGAAGTTAATACGAATGAGTATACATGCTGTTTCATTTAAGCAGATTACTGCAGCCTCTCCCCTAAATCTTAGCCCTGCACAGTTAGCACAATATTTCCTTGTCATCTGGTTGCTTAATTTGGTCTGTTTGTTTGTTTTAAGTGTGTATTGGTCTTGTTACTTCTTATTTTATTTTCTGCCCTGAATCACTGCCCTCTTTCTCTTTTCTGTTTGCACATGACTGGATGACACTTGATGAAGCAAAACAGCACACATTACCATACACAGTTGATTTTTCTTTTCTGAGACAGAGACATGCACTGAAGCAATTGATTCCAACTTCTTGTGTTTAAGCTAGATGGCCCTATAGGCAGTGTTTATGAGACACTGAGGGGCAGCTTTTATTGGAAAAGCATTGTTCCTTAGTTGAAATGAAAACTGGAATTTTTTCAGTTGTCAACATTTCCATACCATGTGTCTGTGAAATGAAGCTGTTCAAAGGAAGACTGCTAGTAATATAGCATAGCTTTAGTCTGTAGACTTTCCTACTTGGTAAAGAAACCCTTTTTGCACCTGAAAAACATGTATGAAACTCAGATATTCCATGTCCAGGAATTAGCTTGTAAGCTCAGCTTCCCAAGAAGTCATCTGTGCTATGCTGATAAATGTAATGCAATAACATACTTTGCCTCCTCAGCATTTCTGCCTACATTACCCAAGCAACTATTTTTTGTTCAAAATTATAAATTAGCTATCTCTTTCTTATAGTAGGAATGGAATCAGTTTTCCTGCCTTAATAGCTAAAAGGCAGAAAATATATACCTTGCTATCTAGACAATACAAATGGTGTTTTCTTCTGTTTGTATCAGTATCTGCTGTAATACAGAAAACCATAATGAAGGGCTCAGGAAATTTTGTAAAGTTCCCTTTCCAGGTGTCCCCACCAGGTCTCAGGAAGAAGCCCAGCCTTATTTATTTATCCTGATTTTGTAACAGTATTGAGTCACAGTTAAAACTCTCCATCCCAGTCACAGAGAGAGAGAAAAACATTATTGTTTTATTATTTCTTAACTTTTTGACTATCAGAATTTACTGGAGAAAAGGGAACGAAGCAATTGCTCTTTCATCACAAACGGTGTCTGATAGAATATTGGGAGCTGACGAGAGGCTTTCAAACCTTTTCAGATATTTTCAGATGTGTCATTCAGCCTTAATGAACAGCTAAAGTGCAGCAACTATGGCAGCTTGTTCTCAAGAACTGTAATCCCTCCTCTACCATTAGGCATGGATGCCTGTAAGTGGGGATTTATTTTCTTTCCTATTTTTTACTGTGGGTATGTTCTTTATAGCATATCTCTTCTTAAACTGTGTTTAAAATACTTGTAAAGCCTTTGTAAACATACTTTTATTAAATTCCATGGGAGAGCAGAGATCTGATTAAGGTTTGCATTAGTCAGGAGAATTAAACAATAAGAAGGATTTTCCTGAAGGAAATGAGGAATTTACAAAAATGCAGTTCATGCCATGTGAGTTCATCAGGAAAGTTTCATGAGAGAGAACTGCCAATTCCATCAGTAAAGAAGTTGTAGATGCGCTGCAGAATAGTTTCTTTGGATCCATCTGGTCTGTTCATAGATGAGTAAAACTATGAAGTAAATGGGGGAAAAAAAAAATGAAAAAGCCAAAGAAATAATCCGAGAGGTTTTAGTCCCCACTGGTGTCGGGGAGTATCACCCTTCCCAGGGCCACGTAGCATATTCTGTGTTTCAAAAGCAGCTGTGTCATTTCTCATGCTGTTCCTAAAAATTATACAGGGGTGATGAAGGGGAAAAAAAATGTCTTTGCATATCAGTGCTGGCCAACAGCTGGTCACCCATTTTGCTCAGACATGAGGCTGTCCCTGGGGACATCAGCCGTCTGGCTTCTAGTCTTTGCTCACCAAGCTCATTCACTCAGTTCATTTACTAAAGCTTGTGTTTTGCTCTTGGCAAAGGCTTTCAACTGTGTTTACACAAAATTCAAAAGATCTCACTAAGTCCTAGCTTTAAATTCCATTAGCCTAATTGCTAGGGGTAAATTGAAAGTTTGTCATGGTGGATATAAATTTCTACATCAATTTATACAAAATATATCCCATCTTGCTGTTTGTTTAGAAGTTTTTAGAAATAGGCTTTAAAAAAAAAAGATTTAGAGGCATCATGGTTAGAAAAATAACCTTACCTGCATAAATCAGCAGACCACTGACATATGTCTGCAGGCAGCAAAACTTTCCCTAGATATATATGTGATTACTTGCTTCTTTCTCCTCAACAGCTGAACATGAAGGATGGCAGGGGACCTCACCAGGGCATGGCCCTGAGTGTTTGGGTTGCAGCTGCCATTTATCAACCACATGAGTCCATGATCTGGTAGATTTTGTTGTTGGCTTTTAAATGGTGGGTAGGTTGCTGAATTTCTACCCTAAATTCAATGGGTACTGCATAGCATTTAAAGTAATCATTGGATTTCTTTAATGTGAAATGTAACCAGAAAAACTATAAAGCTAAAAAATTACTTTAGTACTTTGGTTTTTGACTGGTAGATATCTGTGGT
>VYZQ01013881.1:62577-89508 GCA_013400655.1 Mystacornis crossleyi | reverse complement strand
GATATCTGTAGTAAAGCTAGATTGCCTATCTGTGCTTTGTTGAAAAATGCATAATGATTATCCAGTGGCTAGCCAGCCTGCAGAAGTGCGTGTTAGCAGATAGTTCTCAGGAATTCTGTGTATTCTCGCATCTTGCATGCACAAAAATTGAAAGAGACTTGCCATAATGGCTTAACCATCTTTTAATAAAATACTAAAATTACCAGGTATGCTAAACTGCCTGCTATGAGCTCTCTAGCAGCAGACCCAGCCACAGCTTGAGGCATTTCCCAGCAACGTGTCAAGTCATCAATCTGTCACAGAACCATTTTCCTCTTTAGGGCAGGTTTTTCATCACACTGGAAATGACAGAGTTGCTGAGCTAATCGAAGGCAGTTTACAGTGATGAGTATTAATTCAAGACCATACCTAAGTGATATCCGCTCCTTCGAAATTCCATTACAGCTGTGTAACACATGCTTAGCTACTGATTTCAATAAAATCTGGTTTTTATATGTTGGTTGTACCAATCCTTCCAGAAATGTCTGATGAATCTTTATTAGCTACGTCAACTTCCTGGGCAATCTTTACCTCTTTATTACTTCTTTATTGTTTTCTGCTTAACAGCAATTTAGTGCTTAGAAAGAAGTGAGTAATGGAAAAGAATATTACTGTTGTATGCATGATAAATTAAAAGCATCTATTTTCCTTTAAAAGATGCAGCAGTTGTAGTACTCTAAGAGATTTATTCCCTTCTGTGCAAGCTCCTATACAGGAGGTTAAACTTGTCTTGGAAGCATAGTAATGTCCCCTAAATTTTTTGGGCTGCCAAATTATAACAAGAGAGCTTTCAGAAATCTTTCTTCTTTGGAATAAACCATTTGTCCTGTAAGGTCAACAGCACCCAAGGAGAATGGACTGAGGTCCACACCTCTGGGTACATCAGTGTCATTGTAGCAGTAGCCTGGAGTCTAACTGGACCAAAAACTTTAATGCCATGAAGGAGTTGGAAGGCTTGGGGCCTGTCTACAGGGAAAACTCAGCAGGGGTGAGAACCAAACCTGGAGACCTAAGACAGAAAGAAGGATCAGAGGCTAACCAAGGGGAGCAAATGTTGACTGTAGAGAAAAGACTAAAAAAGAATGGGGGTAAGGGAAAATTACTTCCAGAAAGAGGTAAGCCATTTCAGAATTCATAATTTATTAATAGTACTTTCTTCTGAACCACTTACTGGCAATAGTTAATGCTTACCTACATATGCATCAGGGATTTTTGCAACAAAGGTGAGTCCTATCAGAGCTGTGGCTGCAGTTCATCAAAGGCAAGACCTGGTGCCTGAGAAGAGCAGCAGCTTTTGAGCCTTCCTAAAACAGTGAGACAGCAAGGGCACATTTAGCAGTGCTGTTTCTGGTTGCCCAAATGTCTTCTCAGCAGACTCAGAACCTTCAGAAAGGCAGGAAAGCTCACAAGACATTTAAGAGACAAACCTCTCAATGTCAAGGGCAATTCTACTGTGTAAATTCCCAGATAATATAGAAATCGTAGATAAAGAAATTGTTTAAAAGGCATTCTGGCTAGTGGATGGAACTGTAGAAATAAAGATATGCGGGACCTCCAAGGTCTCTTGGAAGAGAAGTACTGATTATCAACAACACAAATCAAAAACTGAAAATGTTTTTCAGTTTTTCACACTGGCCACATAAAGTTATTTCACACTTCCCATGTATGGCTGATATTTTAGTTACATGATCATCCCTTCTATTTTCTGTGTTCTCCAGCATCCCATAGGTCATGACATAGATGGTGGTCATTGAAGGGTCATTCTGTTTCTTGTTTCCTGTTTGCAAAGTTCTGTTCATGGAGGTTGCAAAATCATAGAAAGGCTTGGGTTGGAAGGGACCTTAAAGGTCATCTAGGTCCAGCCCCCCTGGCACGAGCGGGGACATCTTCCATTAGAACGGGTTGTTCAGAGCCTCATCCAGGCTGGTCTTAAACACTTCCAGGGATGAGGCATCCACAGTTTCTCTGGGCAATCAGATCTAGTGCTCCTCACAGCAAAGAATTTCTTCCTCTTCTCTCACCTAAATTTACTCTATTTCAGTTTCTTTTAAAGAAAGTGAATAAAATTGGGTACTATTTTTTTAAACCTCCTCAGCGTGTATGAGAAACTATTTACTTCACAAAATTTTTGCAAGTTTTAATGGGTAAAGCAAAATGCATGCCCCAATAGGAAGATCACCTCTTTTCTCAAGTCAACTCCCCTCTTAATGCATGAGAACAGTGAACTTTTCAAAGTCCATTAAAGGTTTAAACATGAAAAAGTGATGTATTTTACTTAATCTCATCCTCAGAAACAGATTAATCATTTGGGGAAAAGAATTCTGGGGCAGTTGTTCAGTATGGAAGATGTCAGTCTGAATGGTTTAACTCAGAAGGAATGAACAAAGCATTTACATAGAAATGGAAGGTCAAGCTGACACTGATCTGTAAAGAGCAAATTATTTCTATGGAACTGCATAATCCAGCAGCAAGCTTAGAAGCAGAGCTCCAGCTCACCCGACATTTTGCAGATGCCAAAAAAGAGCACAATGACAGTAGCTATCTGAACCTGATTACTGTCCCATTGTACCGCTGCAAAGAGTCTTAAAGTGCCAATTCAATTTTCTGTTATTGGCAGTGATAAAGTCATACGAGTTGTTCCTGAGAGCAAGAGGGAAACACA
Organism: Mystacornis crossleyi; assembly: GCA_013400655.1. NCBI lineage: Eukaryota > Metazoa > Chordata > Aves > Passeriformes > Timaliidae > Mystacornis > Mystacornis crossleyi. The sequence goes on along the minus strand of VYZQ01013881.1, from coordinate 86,807 downwards.
GATCTTGAGGGCTGCATTCAACAGGCTTAAGGTGAGTTTGATTATTTTCATCTTCTTTTTCTGAACTTTTTTTGAAGACTGCATTGTGTTAACTAACTTGCCTTTCATTTGGCACTTCAAATTATTTTATTATCTGGAAAGCAGTACTTGCCCATTAAATTGCTAATTTAGCAATAAAATAGCATAGGAATTAGATTCATCATACCTGACAAATTTAACAACACTTATTGCCTTAAAGTAGTACAGGTGCAACACATGTAAATTTGCTTTCTTTGCTCTTCCACTTCTTGCTAGCATACATAGTTGCTTCATTATCTGCCTGATGGTGTTATTTAAAACACTGAGAAATTTAAATTTGTGAACACACAGAGGAATATGAAAAAGGAAGTGACTTCAGTTTGAGAATCTCTCTGGCAGAATAATTTTCTAGAGGCAGTTGAGACAGTGTCTATGATACTCACTAGCAAGCTAAAATCTTCCCTGGCCTTTCCCTGCAAATATAAATGAGAAGCAGCAGTGCCCCTGCAGCAGTGCAGCACAGGAGCACTCTGCAGCATGCTGCTTTGCTGGTACAGCTTAGGAAGGCAGAGGCAGTCTTTCCACAGCAGTCTGGCCCACTGTCTCAGAGGATGGGGAGTACCCGTAAGCGAGGTCTACGGTGCCAAAAAAAGGACTGTACCATGCGCATGCACTGCCTCCAAGCACTGTGGGAAAGGGATAAGCGTCATTAATTGTGACCAAAACACAGCCTAACTAGAGCAGAATCAGGGAGGTAACAACTTGATCACTGTTGAGTACCACAGTGTTTGGAGCATGTTTAAAAGCTTTGGGCTGCTCACTGCCCTCAACTCCAGCAAACTATTAGGCAGTCTGTGATGTAATTCTGTCTCTATTGTTGAAACCTTGCATAAATGATTGTGTTCTAAGTGAGGAAAAAATGAAGGTGCATCTAATTTTCTAGTCCAATAATTAGTATCTGGGATACAAGTAAATGAAGTCTCTGTCTGCATACCAAATAAAAGAAAACAAAACTAAGATGTTAGAAGAGATCTTACACCCTCTTGAAAAACATTCCATCTTTCAATTATGACAAAGCTTTCTTGGTACTGTTTTTTAAAGAAAGGGGGCTGAGCTACCTTAGGTACCTCAGCCCAGGAGAGGGCTTACTGCTGTGAATACTCCAGCAGCCAAGACACTGACACCTTACTAGCCTTCAGTAAGAAAGTTAAGGCTGCCTTCATCACAGCTGCATTTCTTAATGCTATGTTTGCTTAGTTCCTCATTCAAGATGCTATATTTTGTAGCCCCCATTCTCAAGACCTCCAGCCCGTGCACGTGTTGCATGAAAAACTTCAGTGTTCAACAGAGACAGTGTCACGATGCCATGGATTACCACACTTTGCACTGTAATGCCCAACTCTCCTAAAGCATATTGTCTTATATTTGTTTCTGCACTGCTTATTAAGGACTTGACCCTCACCTGTGAATGTTACTGTAACACACCAAAAAGGATACTTGTTTTACTCCCAATTAGGAAAAAAACCTAACCATAAAACCAAGCAATACATGTGGAAACTGGGCTTTGCATTAATTTCTCCCCCTTGGATGTTGGAACATAAAGAGGGAGCACATGTGTTTTTTCCTTTCGCCTCATACTGTAAACCTTGCAAAGCAAAAGGGTTACTCACCCTCCTGTAACTGTTTCTCATTACAGAGCTCCCTTAGGCTCCCAGAAAGAGATTCCTTCACTCAATTCCATCAAAGTGGGAGCAGTAGAAACTTGAATAAATAACTGCATGCTGTAACTCTGAGAGCAGGATAATAAAATTTTGGCAAACTGCATTGGAATCTGACTAGTTAATTAGAAAATGATTGATTCTGATGAGAAACTAAGCTGCGGAGGTTGAAATGAAGACTCAAAAAAAGAGAGAGTGTGGTGACACCCAGTTTCCTGAACACAGGCTGGGTTTGGCTGCATGTCAGGTGTTAGGGCTCCTCTGCCTGCAGCTGCTTCACTGCCCATCTGCCTGGGGCGGAAGAGACACCTCAGTGGATAACAAGTAACGGATATGTTTAACATTAACTTATCATATTTCCCCCCCGCCCCGTCCCAGTTTGAAATAAAAATCTCAAGTTATTCCCTCATGAAGAACTGGATCAGTGATGACGCTCCTCAGAAGTGCCCAGTCCTTACAGTACCAGCAAAAGTCAGTAGTGGCTGCAAGTCATCAGCCCCTCTGGAGAACCATGTATTTAGAGTTGTGCAATTTTTAAGCCTCCATGTCAAGTCTCCCCTGTCCTTCTCCCCCCCACAGACTTCCAGAGTTAAAATTCAATGGACTTGAATTTTAATGAACATAAATGGATTTATGTTCTGGTTTTTAAATACGAGCCTTTAAGCACGATGTGGTTTATGTGCTCAGGAGAAAATGGAAGACAGTGTACAAAAAAAAAACAAAAACCTCTATAGTGCAAAATAAGCTGCAAACAAACCCCAGATATAGTCCTGTTGCCATCTTAACACAGTATGCCTGACAAATAACAGGAATATGAGCAGGAATGTCAACAGAAATGTACGAATTTCTATAATTACAAGGACTGCATTTCAGATTTTTTCATTTTTGAGTCAGAAAACCAGAACTGGTTTGAGACACATCTCCTTTGAATCTATTTTTGTTTGAGCAGTAAATTAATACCAACCTGTTACATTACTCACACATTCTGCTCCTCAAGGGGGAAATAAAGATGGAACCAGGATCCTTTTGAGATGTTGACTTTTTTTTTATGTTACTCAGTGTAGTGCAAAACTCAGTTTTCAGCCTGAGTTATGATACGCCCTGATAGTATTCTCTACCATTGTCAGTATTATAAGAACAAGAAAAGTCAATAAAAAGAAAACTTATATCAAATTTGTTGTTGAATTGAGAAGGATACATGCACTTGGGTTTCAATTCAGACATGTTTCTCTAGCCTGGAGAGCTGGTCTATAAGAGATGAGGTATATTTCAGAGAACCAAAAGTTACGCTCTGTAGGGATGTCAGGATTAGTTCCCATTAGTCAAACAGGAATTGCGGTGCAAAAGTCATTTGGGGAGCCCAGTTTACCCCTGGTGTGATCCATGCACAACGTAATAATTTTGAATAAATTCCCTGGACAGCGCAAGCACAGAGTAGATTCTGCACAAAGGGATTGTATGCTTGGTGCAGGAACAGACCATCAGCAGTAATAAGGCAAAGGGAAGATAACCCCTCCTGTCCCAGGCTTCCTCCTCAGTGTCTGGTGGAGAGAGGTTTTCTATAGATGTGTGGTGTTTTGTGTTCATTCCAGCCATTTCCTTCTGCCCTTAAATTTACACTTGTAAGGCAGAGTGACTTAGCCTTTTCTCTGGCCTACCTCTCATAATCCAAAGAACTATAAGAAAAACTCCTCTCTGTTCAGTTCAAATGACCCTATCCTTCTGAAGGGCCTTAACACAAGGAAGCTTGAAAAAATGATCCTGATGATCCCACTGCAAAAGCAGTGTATTTCAGTGTCAGGCAGAGAATAAAGCAAATGCAAAGATACCCCTCCTCATTTCCTACTGCTTTGGACAAGGGGAAGAGAACCAAGAAGAAAATAACTGGGCAGTGGAAAGAAGAGCAATGTATTATTTCACTCATTTTGTTTTACATGCCAGTTTCTTAATTATTGTCCTTACCACTGACTTTCTTGAGTAGATTTTGTCATTTACAGTCTGCTTGAGTTGTTTTCATTCAGAAAGAAACACCAGGGCAGTGAGGAAGGAAGTGGTGAGAGCTCTGTCTTTTGCCATGCTGAAGCCAATGCCACAGAGGCCAGCAAGGTCCATCCTTTTGGGAAAAGCATCAGATACAAAAGGAATGCTTTCCTGGATGTGCATTTACAGAAACCTACACTGAGACATCCTTAAAGGGTCATCTTGGAACTGTGTATAATCTTGATGTATTTGAAGTGTCTTAGAATATGTCCCCAGTGATTAACTTGGGCAGTGACAGCTGAGCTAAAACATAACAACAAAACTCATGTAAGAGTCTGAAGGACTACTCAGGGTTTTTTGTCCACATGGAAACCTCTTGGTCTCAAACAGGACTGCTCTTCTACCAATACCTGAGCTGTAAGGTTAATTCACACACTATTACAGAAGGTGTAATCCCTAAGAACTTTATAAACCTAGAATCTGGAGTTCCTTAGAAAGGATATTTGCCTCCTTTTTTTTAAGGGAAAAGGAAAAAGAGTCCATATAATGCTTGGTGTAACAAATCCCTGAATTCTACCTGATGTGTCTAGGCTCTGCTACAGTATGAATGCCATTGCCTATATTGAGTGAATAATGGATAATGAATGTTTCATTCCACACATTTTACTTTTGTTCATGAATTGCCCGGTGGCAAATCACATTAGTCATAATCACTTGCTGAGTAATTTCCACAAATTAGTTTTGGTCTGTAGCTCCATTGCCCACAGTACTTTGTTATTAATCATTATTATAAATTGATTCCTTCATAGCCTGATTCTGTTAACTTTTAGGTGACAGAATATTGCGCTTTTTTCCCTGGTGGGGTGAACTTAGCATGTAGATCTGCACTGCCAGTAAAAATAGCCAGCCCTCCAGATTAAAATTTTTCTGCTGTGAGTTCTGTAAAATTGCCTGAATGTGCGTGTATTTAACCAATGAACTCAGCTACAGTAAAGAAGAAATATAGAAGCCTAAATATACTGAGTCAGAGCAGCTGCGTTCCAGCCTCAGAACAGCAGAAGGGGTCTCTGGCCCTGACCACTCTTGTCTCAGCCAGGCTGAGCAGAGTTCTCCACGCCTTCCCACCAGCCCCCCACTGTAGGACCACATCTCTCCAGAACAAGTTCTCAGGAGTCTCTTGCGCATCATGCACTGCTGTGTATGCAACTGTTTCTTAAGGCAATATGTGTCTGAGGTCAGAAGAAATGAGGCAGGTGGGGAACAGAGAGTCATGCTCTTTTTTGAGGCAGGAGATGGCAGTTTCTGGTTTACACTAAGTGACAGCAGTAGTAGCAGCCAGCAGATCCCATCAGTATGTATACAACAGTATCTCTTGTCTCCAGCGTGTTCCTACATCATTTCTTCAGTCTCTGCAGGGAACAAAAATAAGACCTTGATAACTGTCCTTCCTACCAGCAGCACCACCCCACACCCTTAGACACTTTTGGCACAGACCTTGTGCCAAAGCCCACTGGGGTAGATGCAGCAGTGAGTATGACAGGGATAAATGATGGTGGAGCTCCTCCTCTGACTTTCAGGTAAGATGCATAGTATGCAAGTATACTATACATGTATGACAAGTATATTGCATAGCAGTGCTGAGGAACATTTTCATATGGTTGTGATGGACTAAAATGCAGCAAATTCATTGGCAATTCAAGTGCAAACTCAGGGAATTATTTATTTTTCTGGCTATAGATCACTATCCAGCTTTTAGATTGGCTTCTGCTGTAATGCCATCACAGGTGCCAGTCTTAAATTTTAGATTTTCTGTTGCAGTCCTTTGCTCTTATAAAAAGAATTTCTTTTTCTATAGATATGGTACAAATCTTTAATCCTGACTTACTGTTTAAGATCATAAATATCTTTTTGCAAGTTCACTGTTCCACACTAATCATTTGTAAATTATTTTAGTAATCAACAAATGAAAGAGAAATACTTAGGATGATAGTACCACAGTGACATGAATATTACTGCCCACTCTCTGTCCCCCAGGATTCCTCTTGTCCATCTGCTGTCTCTCTGCTTTGCCCACATTTCCAATGACTGGCTATTTTCTCCCACTCTTTCTTGTTCAGAAGACAATTTGAGGAGCCTGTTGCTGATTTATGAGCCCTTTCATGGCTTTACTTCTGTTGGACCTGACTGACAGAAACAAATGTCACATTCCCAAGTGCTTTGCAAAGAAACTGGGATTTTCTTGGGTCCTCAGACCTAGCAGATTCTGTTTACAAGCTCTGGAATTTTCCTTTGTAAGCGTTATTTTTGAAGCAGCACTTCATTTGAGCCTTGGCTGATAACCTGACTGATACTCCATCGGTGGTCTACAAGCACTTTTTATCACATAACGCCTGACTGGGATCAGGACTGTTTGTAGAGGTAGCAAAGAAGCTACTGCTCTGTGAACATTCCTAGCATAATAGAGTTAGGCCACTCATTCTTCAGTAGTTTTTATAAAAGAAATTCCTGGGCACAGCCAGGCACTTCTTCAGCTTTGGGAGGAGCCAACCTAGCAGGCCTTGAAACCAGAACTCCATTCCCTTTTGTTTGTTTTCCAGCCCTTACAGCAGCTGCTTATCCATTGTAATCCCTGAATTGATCCTGTCATTGCAGTTCAGGGAATCAGAAAAAATGTCTCATAGGAGAAAAGGATCACTTGGCTATAAATCCAAGAGTTTACACCTCCATAGGAAAATGCTTAAAAAGCCTTCAGAGGACAAAAGCCCATCTGAAAATGCAGTAAGAAAGCCTGTCAGCTCAAGTGGAGCTACTCTTATTTGCAGAAGGAAAGAACAAGCTCAGCAGCCAAGGCTGCATGCATTTTACTTTGCACCTACAGCAAATATATCTATATAGCCAGATGCTTTATTTTTCAGTCTAAATTTTACCCTAGCTCGTGCTTAGGGCTCCAATTGGATATTAGAATATTTCAGATACACAAGGAACACCAGGTGACCACAGAGGGTATTCATAGATATATCAAAATACTTGGAAAGCACTTGCCAGGCTCAGAAGGAAAAAGTTGTTGCAGAAAAACTGTAGTGGGAAAATACAAGATGGAACAGAATAACCCAGGTAGTGAGAATATTATTCTCACAAGACTCGGAAGGCATGGACTTTCTGAGATGGAATGAATCTGCTTCCTCTGATGAAGCCTGAGCCTGAGCTCAACAGTCATCAGCACAGCCTCAGTGGGAGCAGAATCAGATCCAGGGCTTACTATTCCATTTCCCATGCTGTGCAGCAACAACTGCAATTTGAACCAAGCTATAAATAGTTTAATAATAAACAAAAGAAGGCTTTGGTCTTTTTTTTTTTTTAAGAGTCTGTTAAAGATTTTTTCACATCTTTCAAATATACTTAGCCCAGTGGCATCTGTATTTCTAAGAACAGATATTCAGTTACCATATAATTGAGTATGAGTTTTATCTCAGTGACCCTTTTGAGGAATAGCCTACAGGTTCTTTTCAGTGTAGAGCCCTGTGTAAAATTATATCAGTGTAAATAGAGTGAGAAGACCATTACTTCATTATAGTTCCACAAAGATCTGCAAAACTCAAAACTTCAAGCTGTGTGTTGTTCACATTCTGTTCCTGGCAGTGTTATGCTTGCTGCAATCCCATGAATCATTCCCGATTTATTGGCACAATTACTCTTACCAGCCTCACTGAAAAGCAAATAAATACTGGAAAGTTAGAGCCAGTAAAATGCCTAATGCACTCACTCAGAAAGCTAAATTGCTTTGCACTAGGACTACATTGTAAGTCCTTTTAGAAAGCAAGGGAATTTCACACTGGATTTTCACTGGAATATTTTGTAGCAGATAAAGGGCACCTGAAGCAGACTGGCAGTTAGGACTGTCAATTAAGTTCCTTAATTGGCAGGAGCAAGTGAGGATGAAATCAGTCCTGGTCCTGAAAATATTTGCAAGGGTGAAGACATTAGAGACAAGCAGTTCTGCTCTTTCCAGGAGAACCACAGCACTGCTGTAATTATGCAGCAGCATCAGTGTGAACAAGAGTCATTCTTCCTTGATTCTTTCTTTTCAGATGTACCAACAGAAGTCTAAAATTCTGTTGCACACTGTATGTGTGCATGTGAAGGGTGTTTGTACATACATGTAAGTAACTGTGTTTCCCTTGTATTATGTGATAAAACCTCAGGCAGTCAGACCCCTGACAATACCAATAAGACTAAAGCAGTTTCTACTTCTACTCTCTACTTTTTACTATTGGATTTCTAATTGAAAACATATCTAATGACTTTCAGCATAGCTTAGGGTGTTTATGCGTCTATATATGAGCATATGGATGTAAATGGGAAACCCACGTTTCCTGAAAGAGCCCACGAGCAAAGAGTACTCTTGCTATCATTACTGGCTGCACATTCCCTTTTACAACAGACTCAGAAATGGCATGCCATTTCTACTGACAGCATCAGAAAAATAATTATATTCTGAACCTTACAAGTGACAGCATTTCTCAAAGAAATCCATTCATAGTGATGTTGAGGACAAGGCCAGCTTTGGCACATGTATTGCTGGATACAACTCAGTAGGAATAAAAACTGGAATTGCTAGGTAATAAAACATATAACAAAATTTCTGTCTTCATGGGGAATAAGACAGATAAATCATATCTCCAGATACTAAATGTAAGTTATGACAAAGTTATTCTAGTTATTTTCATGACAAGAATCAATCATCTCTTTTGACTGATACATAATTGTAGATGTGATGAGAGCACTAAGCATCTTCATTTCAGACTAAATGGAAGATGAATTGAAACATCTGCTTATGAAAAGGTAGTGAGGGACAACTGGAGGCTACTGCCCAAGACAATTACTTTAATTACAAGGGCCGGACTAAGCCCCATGGTCTAAAGAAGTTAGGGATTTATTTCAGTGACCTGAACTAAAAAAAAGACTGTGCGACTTATGCAGTCGTGAGAGTATTTGTGGGGAAAAGCAGGGAGACTTTTCTTCCCAGGCTTCCTTTCCATGGGCATGGAATGACCAGGAGGAAAAACTGAACTAGTGAATCAAAACCTCCCTGTTCTGTTTTCTGTCTTGGCAGAGCAAAAGAGTTTTCTGTACACCATTTGTGATATGTAGGATTATACTAACAAAGTGTTTGTATTCTTGGAAAATTATTTGCATAATTTTAACTTTGGAAGAAATTCTGAATTCTATTTGTTCAGCACCCAAATCTGTTTAAAATATTTGTCCCTTTGCCTTGTGCTGGCTTTTCATTACTGTACTGACCAAAACCTAGAGACATGACTAATGAGTTCAGTGTTGCTGTACCTTGGAAAGTGTCCAGTTAAGAGCTGATGGATTTATTTGAGCTGTCTTTAATACCTCAGTTTAAAGGGAAACTGCCTACAAAGAAAGCTGGCTTTCCTAGGCACAAATTGAACCACAATTTTATGGGACAAGTGAGGTTGAAAAAAGAAGAACAGGCAGTTAAAAAAGACTACTTATTATGTAGTCACAATTAATAATCTCTCACACTTTCTTTGTTAAATAAAGAAATAACGTTTAAATGTTTTGGGAAAAGAGGCCTGTCTCTATGCTCTTACATACCATTTTTTCCTCATAGAAAGCAAATCAGAATGCCCATGCCTCCAGTGAGATTCTGTGAAAGAGCATTCACTGGGCATCTGGGGAGTCACCACTGTCCCTGAGAACAGGTACCCATAGTCACACTTGAGTGGCAGGTGCTTAGTAGTTGGTCTCCTGGTCCCAACTCTGAAATTGGTGAAAGACAGAAAAAGATGTGCAAATAAGAGTGTTCTGCAAAGGAGATGAGAATATTTAGGCTTGCAGACATGCTCTAAAACATATTGCTTTTCCTCTAGCCTCAAGATACCAGGTGAATTTTGAGGTTCAAATATTTGGCTGTACGCTCAGGGAGTTTTGTCGGATTTCTGCATCTCTTTGTTTTGTAGCTGGAGAATGTCCCTCCCACCTAGCAAATCCTACCACCCACACAGCAATAGGTTTCTTTTGCCACTGACTGGTACCCCATAACACTGTATAAAGGCTCATGTGTAGTGTGTGGGGCTAACAACTCCCCGTCACAGAGAGTGAAGAGGATAGGACAGCAATTAATTTCACTGCCACTCCCCAACCAGCAGAGCCCAGCGTGGAAATCCAAGGCATATTTGCGAGAGGAATGATGTTGAAATAAGAGTGATTACTTCAATAAGACTCTCAGTATCTGTGGGAGATGCAATGATGGAGTCTCCTGAAGATGACAGTGAGTAGAGGATAGTTGGACTTGCTCAGTCCAAACATGTTTGCTCTGAAATCCATCTCCTGTTTGTCAGTTTTCATGTACTTGTCACACCAAGGACAAGCTGACAGCTGCAATATAAATAAGATGGCTGTTGGAGAAACATGTTGCTTGTTACATGCTTTATAAGGCAAAATCCAGCCAGCAACTGAAGTGGTATTCTGGACAGCACAGGTAACATCTCCCAGAGAAGCACTGACTGCTTTGTTTACGTTGCAAAGGATGAGAAGTGGGAGTCAAAGGAAGCCAAGCTACCCAAACAGGGAACTGAGATGAAGCAGAATGGCTTACATTCTAAATATGGGATTTTTTTGTCTCACTTCCAGGACAATGACAGGAGAGAAATATTGCATTTTCACTGAAAGAGGATAGTGGCAATATGCCACTGATTTCATTAGTTAAAAGAAGACTGCTTCTGCTTTTGATATTCACTTGTAGCCAGTAATGTGAGGAACAACTAGAATACCTCAGAAATTAAAAATCTGGTGGTGTTAGAGCTAAGAGTATGAATATTTGTTGGTTTATCCCCTCCATAGTGATGGAGAGTTTCACCAAAATAAATCCTGAGTAACTGTCAAGAACAAAGACAAGTTTCAGGTGTATATCAGTTGTGATTTGTTGGGGGTTTTTTCTATTCCAGTTCTCTGTGCTTGGATATTGCAGTTGGCCAGAAGACACTTCACTTCAGTTGCTCCTAGCTTGTATGTAACAATTTGTTGTTACTTTTATAAAGATGGCTCAAGATGGGCTGACTGATAGACTGTTACTCTAAGAGCAACAAATTTACCCTTTCTGATGTATATTTTTTGGAATAAATCTTAGAAGTCAAATACACATTTCTAATTAAACACGTGTGAAATTAAGCACGTTGAGTTAGGGGGGAATTTCACTGGGTGCCTATAATTTACCAAAATATGAAAGACAGATAAACTAACAAACATAAGGTATTAGCACAGTGAGACAATCTTTATTTGTAAGCAGCATTTAGCACAATTTAATTCATGACTTTGGTTTCTACTGGCCATCTGTCATAGCTGCTGTCAGCTTCACGAGCCTCGTGAACTTTGCCAGTGCTGGTGTTAGACTTCAAAAGATGCTGCACCCACCCACTGCTATGACTTGGATCCAGATACTATATTGTGGCAGAGTGAAACAAAGAGTGGGTTTGGCAGGAACAAGAAGAGACTGGCCCCGTGTTTCAGTTCTGCTCCTTCCAAAGTAGCAGGCATTTAATTGGATTAACTGGGTTGAGCTCACTACTGCTTGAAGAGGTAGCACCAGATTCAGCATCAGATGCCCTCTTGGTAATCAGAATATTCTTACTCAGGGCCATTTGAGAAATGGTGAGAACTAAACCCCTGTTGCAAGACTGTACTCCTCTCACAAATGAGGTCCATAGAAAGACCAGGTAAACTGATGTTTCCCAAATAGCTTCTATGACATAGAAGAAGTGAGGAGCTTTTGAAGTATAGATTATAAAAATCTTTCTAGATACCTGGAAAGCAGGGGACACTCATGAGCTGTGTCAATGGCTTCTTCAGTGCAGCCTGGCACAGCTGATTGCAATAAACTTTAAAAGACATATATCAAGTATTAATCCTTTTTAAATTCTCTTTAAGAAATGTGTGGACATGTAGCCCGTATCAATTTTCTTCCTTGTATTCAGCTCACAAACATACTTTTAAGGCCTGTGAATCTTGGCATGCCTCTTTTTCACACTGATACAGAGATTGTTGCTGAAGCTCCCATTTATAATCTCCTATGAATATCCAGAAGCTCTGGAAAGAGTTTTGTTGGCTTTTGTTCTTTCTACTGTCCTCACACTGGCTGCGGAGGAACTGTGCTCATCTCTGTTGAAGAGTATGTGTAAGTACAGTATTTTTCTACGGGGTGCAGAACACTGAGTTTCAAATCCCTGTTTTCAAATTTTCTTGCTTTCTTGAAAATTCATGTCCTGGGTTAAAATTTCCAAATATATTTCAGATTTGGCAACAAAAGGAAGTAAAAATGGACAAGAAACACCCCTTAGGTATGTGAAGATACAGATAGCACAATAACAATAGTGATATTATTCAGTAGCCATCATTTTTTACAAGACTGTAATAATCTGATTATCTTAATCCTCTTATTATGACGTTTAATATAAAATTATTGTGTATTCATGGTCTTGGTGACCTGTTACTGACCTCTGATCTGCTTATTATCAAGAATAAAACTTGAGTACGTTTTGAAAACAGCATTGGTATATGCTATGCTTTCTATATCTCTTTAGCATTCTTTGGCTGCCCTAATGAACAGAGAAAATGCCTTACAAAATAAAAAAGGCTCACGGACTCCATAGGAGCTAATATAATGGGAAGGTATAGTAGTCTGAGGAGGTTCATGAAGCTGGAAGCAGCTTTTGTTTTCAGCTGTTTGAGGAGGCATGTTCTGAAGAGCGTTCTCTGTTCCCGCTGGCAAATCTCCCAGGGGACTTGTGGTAAGCTGGGCACAATGAATCCTCAAAATCTGCTCTGTTAGCAGAGATGTTGAGCTGGCCCAGCCAATGCAGTTTTATTGTCTCTACCGTGCCTAGAGTGTTTGCCTACCTACCCTCAAGTGTGCCGTCTCCCGGACTTCCCCACCTCCACTGAATGCATGTGAATTACAGGTTGGTTCCTGCACTACAGGTGGACTTGTGGCAGCCCAGCAGCGCCTTCCACATCGTCGAAGGAACAGTTGCTGACGTGCGAGTACCGCTGAACACGAGCCGGAGCCTGCTGCCCTACCTCCAGCAAGCAAACATCCAGTACAAGTAAGCCCAGGCTTCTGGTCCCATGCCTCGCTCCAGAGACCTGGCCTTCAGGGCAGGTCTGCACCTACCACGCCAAGTGCGCTCAAAAATACGTTCCACATCACAGCAATTAGGCTGGCAGGCTGCAAGGCATTGCCAAGAAAACAACCGCTTTAATGGCAGAGCAGAAAATCTCCCACAGGCAGGAAGCTTTAATTAAATGCCCTCCTTTGGAGTCAACTTGAAATGTTTTCAATGTATGTGAAATCACATCTGTTAAGAGAGGGTTGGTAATTACTAATTCTGCAGCCTGCTTTGCCTCTGTCTTTATTTAGTAGGAGCAAAGTTTATTTACAAGTGAGCTGCAAATGCAGAGGCAAAACTTCATCAGTTATACAGGAACACACTACTTTATTCTCCATTCCTAGTGACCAATGTAAGTCATACAGTACAAATGCACACTTTGGTTCACATACCATTTATAGTGCTCCTTAAAAACCTTCACGACAATTTTGGAGTATAGTTATCCTTTCATATTTATCCATATGATATACTGGACAAGAGTAATGATCTTGTCATTAAAGCCTTTTCAATGACATGCCTAAGCATCTGAATAATTAACTGATGAGTTATTTGAACTCTCAAAAATTTGCTGAATAAAGACCTGTAGAAGATTATTTATACTTATTTCTCAGTGATAAAAGGATGGTGTAAATCATACTGTAGATGTATTTATGTATATATGTGTATAGTACTCATCACAATCCCATTTTTACTATAACAATGGTCTCTTCTTAATTTGTTGTTCTAGAAATACAGAAACAAATATAAGGAAATTAAGTATACAAGCTCCATAGCTGCAGTTCAGAGTGGCTTTCATGTGGATTCAGCACAGCTTCAGTTTTGTTTATGTTTAAAACTGAGATGGGGATTTCTGTAATTGTGTTCCTGTGCTTATAAAAAAATGTTCCCTAATTACTCTGACCCAGCAGTTGTATTCATGTCTGCTGCTGTTCCTGCTCACAGTAATCACCTTTAATGAAATGACAGAAGGACGTTTTATATGTGTTATAAACACACTCTGTACTTGAAGACCTCTGCTTGGGTTGCAGAGCAATGTACAAGGGCAAGAACTGCCAGAGCAAACGGTCTCTGCAGTTTACCCCAAAAAACATGCTAGGATAACAGTGCATAAATCTTCCACAGGGAAAATCTGACTTTTGGCACAAAAGTTGTGTGCACTTAGAAGGAAACTGGGCAGCATTTTACCAGGTCCACGCTTGTCCTTTGCTCTCCCTCTTCATTTCCCTGCTGCACATTTTGGATGGTCCCAGCCATTAGAACCAAAACCCTGCAAAGCCTCGTCAAGCATGTAGTTGTCCTGATGAGCCTCCTGAGATCTGTAACTCTGCAAGTGCCAGGAGGATTCACCACGAGAGCAACAACAGCCATAATCAGAGAGAAGCAGGAGCAGGCTGGTCAAGCACAGCCATGCCCACAGCACAGCTGGGGTGGGGACCACAGCCCTGAGCTGAAGTCCAGCTCCACAGCCGAGATTTTGTACAACTCCTTTTCAAATGGCTGATTTTCACAGTTTTTAAATTTCTTTTCCCCCACACACTGCAGTGGAGTTAAATTTCTACATCTCTTTTGGAACTGGAAAATCTGAGGCAAACGCCAGGTAAAACTTCAGCCTGATGCAGTGATGCTTACCTAAATTATGACAAATTTATAAAGGCAGGAAGCTTTTAAGCATCCCTAATAATGACCAGCACTTGCCTTTAAAACAGGCTTACCTCTCTTATGGTTTGACTTCATGACAAGATGGCCATGAAAACAAGCCAGGCATCAGAAAAACTCTCTGCACCAAGTTGCCTTGGTTGTAAGTTTTCTGGCAAAGAAGCCACTTAGGTTGCACTCAGAGCTGAGGGACTTAGGAGCCTTTGTGTTATAAACACACAGTACATAGTCATTTAAGAGTAAAGAAAGATTATCAAACCTCATTTAGAGTACAGGTGCATAAGTGAACAGAGCGAGCTTGATCCTGGTAGGTGCTTATACTAATCAGAATTCTGTAAAGCAGTCCAGTAATTTTTTTAAATATTAGATGCCCTAATGACTTGAATAAAATCACTCCTTTAATCAGCTTTACAGTAGTGGTCTTACAGTATATATAGCACCTTGCAAGTCAAGACTATAATCCTTTAGTTTGCTTAATGAATGTTGCTGATGTAGAACAATGAATTCTAATTATACAACTATTTCACTAATGCATTGGAAGATGAGAATAACCTTTACTTTGATTCTATATGTAGATAGACCTATTACCTTTGAGTCGTCTGCTGCACAGCTAAGTTACGAGGAGAGTAAATGCCATTTCTTTCCATCTTTTTCCAGTCACTGCAGCTAGTGCCTATAAAAATGTAAAAGGTTGAATGTGACTGTCATTTTACGGGAATGGTGAATTAGTGGCATGGTGATTACACATTGTCATGCTTTAGGAGAAGGGAGCATTACAAGGATGACACTCAGTTTTACAGTAATGTTGTTACAGATATCCGTGACAATATTCCCTGCTCCTGCTACTGTCTGATGAGATGGACGGATGCCTTAACTTCTTTGTTATAGTTATTTTTAGATGTTTTCTGTATTATAATTTTATATTCATATCATTTATTTGCCATAAAACAGGAAAGTTTTCAGTTTACACAACCCTCTCTGTATTTTGCTCTTAATGCAAAGAACCTCTCACTTTTTATGCAAGTATATTTAATTTCCACAGAGTATTTTTCATATTTTTCCTGAGTTATTTTAACAAAACTGGCAAACAACTACAGTATATAATGTAAACAACAAAGCACACTTTAGATTTTTTGTTTGCTGTATTTTCATGTTTCAGACAGAATGAAAATGCTGGCAAGTTCTTAATTTTTTTGTTTTACCTCTACAACTTGTAGCTATATATAACGTTGAATGCCACTCCCAAGAGAAAGTATGTCCGTGTACTTCTAAGCTTAAAAAGATCTTTTGAATGGTTTGAAATCAGCTTTTGAATATCCATGATCACATAGTATACTTGGATTATGAAAGAAGACAGCAAATGCTCCTCCATAAACAAATGAAAGTGGGTGCTTCTCCACATTGGCTACATTATTTACATCATTCCGGTTTAGTCGTTTAACAAGCTTATTGTGTTTTTGAAGGCACTGTTACATTTCAAAGCAGCTGGAGTATTTATTTGGCAGCTTATATTCAAGTGAGCCTGAAGCACTCTATTGTCAAAATGTAACAGATGAAATAAAGTCAGGATGGTTTAACTCCTGCTGTATTTCCTCTAAACGTGACTGTTGTTCTGATTTAGCTTGTGTGTTCTACTAGTTTTTCAGTAATACCGCTATCTTTTTTTACCTAGGATTCTCATATCAGACCTACAGCAAGCAATAGAAAACCAAACTGGAGTGAGGTCCCATAGGAATCGAAGGTCCCTCTCTGAGTATAACTATGAAGTGTACCACTCCCTGGAAGAGGTGCAGGAAAATTCTTACTGTTCCTCTTATCTACTACAATGTATTTAATACGGCTAATATTTCATTCTCTCTACAAGTTCTGGTTACCTGTTCATATTCAGAAGTGTTATAAGTGTTTCTTCTTCAAAAATAGGTTCTTCCTTGAAAAAATACGTGTATCTATTTAATATTTGTATTCAAGGCTTATCTTTACATGTAACTAGCTTTCACAGCATCTGAGCTTTGTTTTCAACCAGGTCTTTTACTCTGGTGGAATAAGAGATTTCAGTGAGTGATTGGTCACGCTAACTCAACTAAGAAATATGAGCAAATGCTTAAGTATTTGCACAGGAAGTACAAATACTTGGAAACACACACAAACTCATGAATAAGGAATATTATCCTGGATGATAGCTGGGTAAATAATTTCGCATGTACAGTTTCAGTCTGCACCAAAACAGAGTCACTAGGCTGAGCATGGAGAGTGCTGCACCACAAAAAGTTCTGGTACCTGTGAAACAAATATTGCAGGTAGCATTGAGTCATGCATGTCAATCTATTTGCCATTGTGTTCTGGCAGGCAGAATCAGGGACCCTCTTTCTTCTTTACATCGATATTTAGTAGCAATGGTGGATTAGCCGCATCCCCATATTTTTGATGGATGGCTTACACATTCCAGTAATACCCAACAATGAAATGGAAAAAAAAATCCCATGTGAAGGCTACATCCAGCCTCTGGCAATAGAGCTGTGAAAGCCAAATAATGGCTAAAGTGTGAAAACAAAAACAAACAAACAAGACAAAAATAAAAACTGCAGGTAAATCAAAAAATAGAGAGAGGACTGAGAGGTGAGATCAATATATGTATTACAGTTTCATCCCAGGAAATGCAAAGACTGAAGCAATGATTTTATTTCTGTATTTGCAGATTGAGGACTGGATGTATTATCTGAATAGAACTTATTCAGATCTTGTTCACATGTTCTCTGTTGGAAAGTCCTATGAGGGGAGACCACTGTATGTACTCAAGGTAAAGATTAAACAGTCATTAATGAGACTAAAATTTGGAATCAGGGACAGACAGTTTGTTATTTATCTTACACCATATACACCAGAGACACAGCTTAACAGTGTTTCCTAAGGATGAGCTGCTAAAATCTAAGTATCTCTCTGAATGTCATCTTTAATGAAAAAAAAAGGGAAAAGAAAGCTGGAAAACTAATAGCCAAATCCTATTTACCTGGCTTGGATATGCATGGAGAAAGATAACAGGACAAGTTCAATTAGCAGGATTTGGATTTAAGGGGATTGGAAAGCTTTTTGTTTATAGACAAGTAGGAGATCAGTTATGCTGGAGAGGGATCCCAGAGGACTCTGGAGCCTTTCTCAGCATGTGCCACATATGCTGCTTCTTTAGCTACTGACAAAATTTCAGGGCTGTGTGCTTTCAACTCACATGATAAGGACCACAAGTTAGAGTGTGTTGGCAAGATGCAAAAAATCTTACTTTCAATGTATTTTCTTTTCATCTCCTGTTGAAGAGTTCTGAAAATTTGATTCTTTATGAGGCTATTCATGTAGTGTCATTGTTCCTCACCCTACTCCATGTGATATTCATTCCTCATAAAAGAGGGACTGACACATCTCACTTTTCCTATAGTTTTTTTTTCCATAGGTCAGCCTCATTATCTTGGCACACCTGCCTAACGTTATCTTGGCCATACCTTTTAAAACAATAAATTTATGTCCCTTTATATGAGGAAAATGCAAAATGGTTTAGTCTCTGTCATATTCTATTATTTACTCATTATTGTGTTTTCACTAATGTGATGAGATCTATTGGTATTTTGTGAATATTCACACTTCAAGTTAGGTAAAAGGTCACGGCCCTACAAGAAAGCTGTCTGGATAGACTGTGGGATTCACGCAAGAGAGTGGATTGGCCCTGCCTTTTGCCAGTGGTTCGTGAAAGAAGTAAGTGTTTAAAATTTACAGTCAGTAGAGTTCCTTCTGTTAAATAAACTTTGCATTTTTTCTGTAGCAGATCTAACACACTACTAATATGGAAAATAACTAGCTATTATACCTCTCTTTTTTAAAATTATTTGTGGAATACTTAAGTGCTTAATAAACAAAGCTGTTAATGACAGCCAGACACAGCTAGGCACAGGACAAAAATATGCCAGACACATACTGGCAGAGATACAAAGTAGAATTTTATTCCAAGACGTAAAAATGTGAAGATTGTGATTCTGGTAATGGCCCAGGTAAATCAGTGCCAGTGTGTACTGCTTTAGATCAGTTCAGCAGTATCTTTGCATTAAGGACTTAGTTTAAGAGAGACATTTTTCTTTTGTGTAATTCCATAGGAATAGGAAGCTAAAGTCACAGAATCATGCAATAGAATCACAGAATTGTTTAGGTTTGAAAAGGCCTTGAAGATCATCAAGTCCAACAGTTAACCTTACACTGCAAAGCCCACTGCTGAGCTATCATCCCAAGTGCCACATCTACACTTTTTTTAAATACCTCCAGGGATGGTGACTAGCATTTCACTGGGCAGCCTGTTCCAGTATATGACAACCCTGTCAGTGAAGAAATTTTTCCCAGTATCCAATCTAAGCCTCCCCTGACTCAACTGAGGCCACTTCCTGTTGTCCTATCACTTGATGCTTGAGAGCAGAGGCTGACTCCCACCTGGCTACCACCTCATCTCAGGTAGTTGTAGAGAGCAGCAAGGGCTCTCCTGAGTCTCTTTTTCTCTAAAGACCCACGGATCCCTCAGCTGCTCCTTATCCCATTTCTGCTCCAGACCTTCATTTTGCTTTTCTGGACTCATTCCAGCACCTCAATCTCTTTTTTGTAGTGAGGGGCCCAAAACTGAACACAGGATTTGAGGTGTGGCCTCACCAGTGCCGAGTACAGAGGGACAATCACTGCCTGGTCCTGCTGGCCACACTATTGCTGATACAGGCCAGAATGCCATTGGCCTTCTTGGCCACCTCGACGCACACTGGCTCCTGTTCACCCAGATGTTAACCAGCACCCCAGGTCCTTTTCCAATGGGCTTCTTTCCAACCACTCTTCCCTCGGCCTGTAGAACTGCAT
Organism: Mystacornis crossleyi; assembly: GCA_013400655.1. Lineage (NCBI taxonomy): Eukaryota > Metazoa > Chordata > Aves > Passeriformes > Timaliidae > Mystacornis > Mystacornis crossleyi. The sequence continues at coordinate 67,369 of VYZQ01013881.1, read as the reverse complement.
GGGGTGTCTGCGACTCAGGTGCAGGACCTGGCACTTGGCCTTTCTGATCAGTTGGTCTAAATCTGTCAAGAATTCATCTACCATGTTTCCATGATGGCAATTATCATAGTTTTTCTGCTGTGCAATGGCTTCCAGCTCCTGTTTGTTGCCCGTCCTGTGTTATTGGTGTAGATGTACTTCAGTTGGGCTATTGATCCTGCTGCCTTCTACAGGGAAGAAGCCCTAATTCCTACATGACTGTTCTTTGGCGCTTCTGTGGTTTCTAACTCATCAATAACCCTTCTGTCTTTGCTGCTGCATGGATCTTCATCCCCAGCCTCCACTGGGATGGCAGACTGAAGGACCTATCTAAAACAACATCCCTCAAACATCGGTGTGGTGCCCCCAAGCTTATCTCTATCGAGCCTGGTTTTATCCTCTTCTGCCTTCAAATCCAGCTTAAAGCTCTTTCAATGAGACCTCTTAACTTGTGATCAAAGATCCTTTTCCCGCTTTGAGACATGTATGCCTTATCTCACTGAGACACCTGCTGTTGTGGAAACCAACCCATGATCAAAACCCCCAAAATTCTGCCAGTCACACCAGTCTCAAAGCCAGGGATTGATCTGCTGGCAGTTCTTCTTCATACATGGATTTCACCCAAAATGGTGGATTTCATATTATCTGAAAAACAAATGATTCCAGTGTTTCTTTGATTCTATTTTATTTGGTTTATTCTCCCTTTATTTTTGATGTCTAGTATTTAGTCTTCATATTTATCCATTTGCAGTTTTCAAATGAGAGGTAAAATCAAATGGAGTTTTGCTTCCAAATGGTCTGGTTCTTGTTTGGTTTTGGGTTTTTTTAAGTATCAGCACCTAAACTCTTCTAATTTGGGATTCATGACAGATGCATTATATGTTTACAGGATTTTGCCATTTCCCTTTAGCCAACAAAATTTTGTTCAAGATGATACTTTAGCTGCACAACGTAGACTACTTTGCAATCTAACTGGCAGAAGTCAAAAGTGGCTTAAAAATACCCCCCCAGAGGTGCTTCAGGTATTTTGCATACTATTTTTTGCACAAAATAAGGTTTGCAATATGCTTTTACAACCTTCTTCCTATAAACACTCAATTTTCTCTTCCCATCCGTCACTGTGTAGTTCTACAATGTATTAATACCTCCTCTGATTTTGTGAGAGTAGACTTCTGCATCACCGACACCCTAATGCTGAGATGATCATATAACCATGTGTGGCCTTCCCTCGAGTGTCACAACAATGTATAGGGAAAGTACAGAAATAATGAGGCCACTTCAGTTTGGAGAAGCCTGTGGCTGTAGATAGGCTAAATGAGATCTCCAAAGTTCAGTGTGCAAGGATGGTGTGTCTTCTTATTAAGACTCCTGTTAATGTAAAGATGAACTAACCTGCAATTTCTGAGCAGCTTTCCTACCAGGAGAAGGTGCCGCAGTAAGGAAAAAAGTTGGGAGAGAAAGGCGCTAGTGGGAAGCCTCTTGCTTAAGTACCTCTTCCTTACCAAGGTTTTCCCATAAAGCGGTAGAATGTGGCAGTAGGGTAAAAATCACAAGGTTTCTCTGTAGACCTTACAGCAGAATATGGGCTGTGAGTGTGTATATAAAAACCTCTTGGTTGTTATTTGAGATCTTCAGAGAGTGGCTTGTAAGGCTGCTTCTCTAATATGTAAAAACATTTTCCTAGATTAAAAGTAGTCTCCACAGAGTTCCTTCAGACTACAAGAATGTACCACCCTTGTCTGCCCATCCCTTCTTAGAGCAGTGTTTCAATCCAGTATTAAAGCAAAAAGCATCAGGAAGAGAATACATTATGCTCATAGTCTCCATCATCGTATTAAGAACGACTGGCAAAGGCGGAGAGACAAGATGATTAGATTGCTTGGTTTCTCATTGTATGAGTTAGAAATTTTTAGTAAGAACTCTGGGAAAACTGAAGGTCTTCCTGCGCTTCAAACTCTGCACTTCTCTTTGGCTGACAAACTCCTCCCTTAAGCACCTTTGCAGCCTGGCAGCCCGGTTTTCCATCCTCCCTGGTACTTACGGGTAGTTCTGAGAAAGCGCTGTCAGCTTGGAAACAGATTTTTCCTGGCACGTTTGTTGACTCTAAGGAATAGCACCACAAGTCCATTGATTTAAGGCAAGCAAAAAGAAATGCTGGATTTACATGGTATTGGCTTCTTTTCTAGCAGGAACAGCATACGTGCACTCTTTTATTGTGCAGGCAGCCTGAAATGTTTCACCAAGCTTCCACTTCACCCTGTGATCTCTGACACTTATTTTTATTTAAGTAGGTCCATGTTCCTGTGTACAAGAAGGCTTTTCAAGCAATTTAGCTTAGGAAGAAAACCCTCTATGCATGAATGTCACTTAACATTCAAGCTCAAGACTGGGTGCTGCAAACTTTACCAGGTACTCCTATCCAGCTTGGGAACCCTCAGTGTCTTGCTTGCATCTCTTGAAGTGGCAGCTTTTGAGAGACAGTGGATTTGCTGCAAGCAATGGGAGACCACCTCCGAAGGGTGGAGGTGCGTGGTTTGCCAGGGTATGGCAGCAGCTCCCCACTTTCTACAAAGAATTTGGAATTGTTCAGTTAAACTGGACCTGGCTCACACCTATTTAGAAATGCACAACAGACCAAAGCAGATCCAAATTGGGAAGTGAGGATGAAAGGCTGGAGCATGGGAAGGCAAGAGGCTGCCTGCTGTGCAGGCTTGTTCTGTATTTGAGCAATTACAATAATTAGACAAAAAGAAGATAATAACTAGACAAAAAAAGATACAGAAGTTAAAGATTTAAAAGAGAAAGAGAATGCACAGGATATTATGTGATAATAAAATTCAAAGTACAAAAGCAGCCTACTCACATTTTGAAACAAACAAAAGGAGAGCAAAGACTGGTTTGGGGAGTTGTGGGTTCGGTTTGGTTTTCTGTGTGCTGTTTTGTTGGGGTTTGTCTTATAATTTACTCCAGAATGAGCTCTAGCCTCGGCTCTGTGTTCCATAGATCTGATGTTAATAACAAACTCACTGTTTGTTTCTGTGGAAGACGCCCCTGAATATCTGTAATCTCTCAGCTAAAGATAATCAGATGTTCTGTCAGGATTAGCTGTACTGGTGGCCTCTGACAATCCCCACCCCATGGTCACTGAATTTCAAGTCAAGAAAGAGGACACCCTGCACACACAGGACCAGAGTTTTAGGTACCAGCTGATGAGCCACAGAGAAGTGTCTGCACCTGTACTGTAGTGAAATAGCAGTCAGGTTACAGTGGAGTCCCACCCAATTCCAGCCTTACTCAGCTGGAAAGGGATGGAAAAAGGGTTTTGGTAGTGGAAATATTATGAGACCTGTGGTGGAGCAGGGAAGCAAGACAAACTGTAGAAAGAAACAACTGGTTACATGTGGGCTACTTTGAAGGCAACCTGCAAAGATAAATGAACCCAGAACTTATGTCCACAGCAAGAGATTTAGAAAAAAAAAGAAAAAGATTAAGGTTTGTTAGCCTAGAAATTTAAAGAGGCTACATGGAACCTAATACATTCATATGTGTTAGTAAATATTACGAACTGAAAGATACTCTATTATGTGTAATTACTTTGTAGTAAGCAGTAGACTTCAGAAACAAAATTCAGATATATCATGTATTTATCCAAAATTAAATAGCCCTCACAGAAACAAAGACGCAATACTCATAGCCATTTTACAAAAATAAAATTATATATGTACATATGGTAAGTAAGAACATTTAACTCCTATTCACTGAGAGAGAAGCAGAATTAAGGTATCAAATTATCCAGACCTCAAATTTAAGATTTTACCATTTCTTTAAAAATCCGAAATATGGTTCACAGGCTGCTATTCAAATTAACATCAAAACTAGATTCTGTTTCAGTTTTAGTGAAAGCAGATGAGGATTCCCATTACATCTGGTTTGACTTTCTTTCCTCTAATAAATGCTGCCATTTGATCCATTTCAATGATGTATAACTTTGAGATTCTTTCATACAATATTTTCAGAAAACAGCATAGTTGAGATGTGACTTTGAGATGTGTTATTCTTTATTTCTGATGCAGGAATTTGTATTTCAAAATTAGAAATTCAAGAAATGTAATTAAAAATCCTCAAGAAGCATGCATTTATTGTTCTTCTTGCCAAAATGTCCTAAGAGACCAATGTCAACTGTAAGGGAAATGTCCACTAAGATCAAATGCATCTCCCTAAAGGAGTGACCTCAACAGGGCCTCAGGTGAAGGTGAAAATAGCCTCACACTTTGGAAACGCAGTAACCTCCACCACCTTCTTCTCCCATCCTCAATAGTGATCCCAATTATTTTGAGTTCCCAAATTATTCAAGATCATGTGTTTGGATTCCATCATGCTCCCAGGGAGCAAACATGTAGCCCCAGAAAAAGAAATTAAAGGCTAAGGGCAGTTCTCAGAGGTATTTTTTTGTTTGTTGGGTTTTTTTTTTCCATGCTGACACTGGTACTGATTTATTCCAAAACCAGGCTAGAATCCTGTCTTTTCACTCCATAATAATGAGCCAAGAGAGGCACACAGACTGTCCAAGAAGCAAAGTGGCAACATCTGCCCCCACTATTCTCAGTTTGAGACTGATTTATGAGTCACCTCATGGGATGCATATGGGATGCATACTGCCAATTAGCCAGCCATTAGGCTTGTGACCAGGCCCCAGAGAGCAGTCTTTACCAGGAATTTTGCAGCATTCAAGACCTCAGATTCCTCCTCAAGAATGTTTATGGAGTGCTTGAGT
>VYZQ01013881.1:3261-56839 GCA_013400655.1 Mystacornis crossleyi | reverse complement strand
CAAGCTTCCTGGAATGGCTGTTTGCTTCTCTAACATGTCAGTCACACCATCGGATCGTCCCTCTGCCTCCTCTGTGCTACAGCATCTTCTCCATTTGCATCCTTAAGGAGCTACATAATGAAGTCTTTGTGATTCTGTGGATTCTTCTTGTCAGACTCTTTTTATGGGTGTTGAGGAGTAGCTGCAGCACACTCCTCTTTCTCAGTTGTTTCTGGTTACTCCTGTGGTAAAAGCCTTCAAAGAGAAAGGAAGGTTTTGCTTGGTATTAAACAAAAAAAGATAAATCAGACACAGTTCAAGCTTCAGCCTTGAAAATTTGACCTTTGTTTTAAGCCTTTTGTTTTTATATACTCAGTTGTATCTTAGCCTTAATAATGGGCTTACCACTCTGCTTGTGATTTGAATGCCAAAACAGGACACTAGCAGTAAAAGGGAAGACAGAGATAAAAAGCTGTACTGCTTCCAAGAGCAGAGACAGAGCTAATTACTAACTTGCCAAACTGATAAAGGGGCAACGAAGGCCTGAACGGCAGATCATAGTGTCAGCCTGCTAAAGTGTAACATGTACAGATAAAAGTAAAATATTGTGTGTTACTGTCAGAAAGGATGTTTTAACTGATATCTTAATAACGGCACAGAAGAGTTAATCCTGTCTTGCCAGAAGCAGCTTTTTGTGATTTCTGGCAGAACGGTAAATGGAGTCTATTCCTTGTGCTAAAATAATAACTGTTTAATTCAGTATGATTGTTTAATTCAAAATCAGAAACAGCAAAAGCTGATTGTTACCTTACATTTAATAATAATTAATTGTGGGATAGCAAATCCTTAGTAAGCTCAACTGGGATTTCAGAATTTCTCCCAACCCTGTCTCCTTGCTGTGTCCTTCTCAGTCAATCCCCTGATTTCATAAAAAGCCTAACTGCATCCTAAATCCATTTTACACTCTTGCCTTTTATTGCCTTGGCAGTTTACAATATAGCTCTTTTGTTTACTTCATCCCCTAAATTAAATTTCCTATGGACCAGATCCTCAGCCAGCCTAAGCCGGTATAGCTCTACCAACAACCATCACTCAGCTGATCCAGATGATCGAGCCCCCTCCTATTAATCACTGGTCCTCTCCCCATCCCCCAGGCAGATTGCTTGCACGGTGTTGGCAGCGTTCCTCTATCATCTGTTCACTCACTAATAACACGATTCAGCATTTATTGGGGCGGTCTGGCTCTCTGCACATTCAGCAGCAAAGCTGCTATCGATTTCATGGGGGGGAAGCAGAATCAACCCATATTCTGAGAGCTCTCTGCAAACTAGAATCCACTTAATTCGCTAATCGTTTATATTCGCCCTGCTCGTGTCACAGCAGAGAGAAAACGTTTCAGCACTGCCGGAGCGGGTGGGGGAGGTGGTTCACACGACCATTGTTGGGAGGACTCGAGAGTCACGTCACAAAAGGCAAGTTATGGGCTTTGCTCCGGCAAGGACACACCTTGGCAACTGTGAGGCTCACTGCCAAAGATTATTCAGTCTGTGTTGCCTGATTACATCCATCAAATAAAATTGCCAGATAAAGGCAGGACAAAAGACAAAGTATTTTCAGCAGAAAGAGTGAATATGATCTCACACTTATCTACTTGCTTTCCAAAAAGAAAGTCACTCTAGATCCACTACATTTTTAATGAAATACTACTTTAAAAGGGTAACCTAGTTATTAAAAAACCCCATATATTCTTTAAAAAATAGAATTGAATGCCATGTTTGGCTCTAAACCACTGTTAAGACTTTCAGTTTTGAGGATTATTACTGGGGACTATAATGCTTTCTAAAGTCTCTTCTAGTATTTTGTCAGTGACAACAGGCATTAAAATAACACAGAGTTGCTGTAAAACCCTGGCATTTTGCTGCCTACATTTTGTTTAGGTTCTTAAATGGTGGTGCTTTCACCTAGCAAGGAAAATATATTTTTCACAGGATTTAAATATAGTATATTAAAAAGTCTTAATTCAAATATTTTCATTAAGCCACTTTTTGCAAATTTGGAAAGGTACTGGAAAATATGCAAAGTTTATTCATGCAATTTTAAGCAGTGCATACCTTAAATTAATTAATTATCTGTGGTTATTTTAAGAAGATGATTTTAAAGTGTTTTAAAGAGCTTAGTCTTACAGCATTGCAGTTTAAAACATAGTATATAGCCCAGTGTAACAAAATGCATAATTACAGATGTAACTGACAGCAAAAGAATGGCCTACAAAATACAGATACAAGCACATATACCAATCTCATCATCACTGGTATGTAAATATCTGCCCTGGGGACACAACGTGAGCTTAATTTTCTAATACTGTCTAAAAAGGGAAAAGCAGTAAAAAATCAAGGAAGTGATGTGTGGTGCTTTATTTCCTCCCCAGCTAAACTACTTCTCCCTGAAGTAAAATTAAAAAAAAAAAAAATCACCATGATAAAAATGTTCTTTTTCCTTGACTCACATTTTGGAGCATGGGTTGGTTCTGTTTCCAGCTGTAAGAACAGTTTTATCAATTTAACATCCATACTTACCAGATAGGCTCTTAATCCTGTGCAGATTTAAGTTCAGGGCCAGCCTAATGCACACAGTAGCCCTGTTTACTCTAGTACGTGTTCTCTGCACGTGGAATAGCAATGACACAGAGTCCTTATTTTCACAGTCATTGTTTTTGAGTAACCACTGATTTGACAAATCAATGTTTTAACAAAATGAATTTTTTTGCAGTTCCCTGAACACCAATATTTTAACCAACCTATTTAAAGGCTTGATATGGCTTTCTAATACAAGTAAATCAAATTTAAATGCAGTAACAGCCGAGAAATTTGGGGGATTTTCTGGCACATGGGCCAGGGAACCCATGACCTCCTCACTGGCTGGGGACTTTCTTCCGGGCAGTCCATCAAGCTTCCCCTCAAAAGCACAACCGTCATTTCCTTCTCCCCTCCGAATGCCGTTCAGGATCTCATCCCAATGTGCTGTGCTCCACACCACCCTGTCCCAGCTGCTGCCTAAGTCTCATTTCATTCTGTGCTTTGCCCATTTGCCTTCTATTTCACACTTTCCCCTCCTCTTGCCTGGCTGAAACAGAAGAGCTCAGCGTGGAGTAGCACTGGGTGACTTGGCTTTTCACAGGGATAATGTGCTGCTTTGGATCTGATAGCAAGGCTGAAGGACTTGCACGTGCGGAGCATTTCTGGCAGGGTGAGATGAAGCTGGGTAAGGAGAAAGCGCTGCACAACAGAGCCTTGGTTAACGAACCACATAGAAGAAGTATTTAGAAGTCTCACTAATTCCCTCAGTAAAGAAAAAAAAAAGTTATACTCCTGCATGAGTAAATTTCAGCCCCAGACATGTCCAGATGTATGGTTATTTCTTACAGGTATTCCACACAAAGCATCCATCAGCTCCCATGGCAGCTTCAGTAATTCAAACAGCTGCATAGTTTAGGAGCCCAGAAGTATTGAATTCCTGTACTTCACACTGCTCCCAAGCATTTGTCAATTGAAAAGCACTTAGCTTAGTTTATTTCAGAGCAAATGTTTCCCTTCGCTCCCAAACACATGCTACTCTTGAGATCTGAAGGGCCAGAAATACTGCAGAGCAGAAGGCTGTAATCACAGTAGCAGGAGGAGAGGAGGCAGGCTCAGGCATCCCTCTGAATCCAGCGTCAGTGTGATATTTTTTCCACCTGCCACATGAAGCACTGGATTCCTCACCTTACAGAATCAAGACTTAAACTTCGAAGGATGCAAATTTGGTACCCAGCCATGACAAGGGAAAGTATTTGCAAGAGCATGGGGAGTATAAGCTTCCTGGAACTGGTGAAAGAGCACCTCTGGCACTAGCAAATAGAACTGCCAAGGACCCTCTGGTTTTGCTGCATTTTTCTAAGATGCAGAATAGATAAAAATCAAAAACTTTCCCAACCTAGACTTCTTCTACTAACCTTTATACTAAAGGTCCTCCAAAAATAGAGAGGTGTCTACACTGTAGAGGAATAAACTGCCTGTATTGATAATTGTGCATATAGTAAACTACTTTGAATACAACAAAAGCTGTGTTGTTAATGTGAGCCTTAAATACTTCCAGACCTTATCAAATCACCTGGTGGAAACAACAGGACTCCATTGTCTTACAGGTGCTAAACTCATTTCTTCAACCAAGAATCTATTCCACTGTCTTTCAGCTGTTGCTTCAAGAAAAACTTTGTATGCATTTGCTTCTCTGTAATATGAGTTGTATTTTCTTGAGTGTTGAAAGCCACTGAGAAGCAGAGAGAATAGGGTCTTTAGAACACCTTTTTCACATGTTCACACACTGTCTGAATCACATTTGCAGGAAGATGTCAGCCTTTCTGGTACAGCTAGAAGGATATCTGTGCTGCCATGAGGACAGATCTCCGTACTGCCAAATGCCTTGTGACTGTCTGAGTCCATCACAACGCTTAATTGGGAAATTATTTTTATTATGGAAACTGTTTTCTTTGGCTTTTCTGCTTTAGGCTCTTCAGACATACCAGACTGATCCTGACATGAGAAAGATGCTAACTCAGCTGTATTTCTATATCATGCCTGTATTTAATGTGGATGGGTATCATTTCAGCTGGACGAATGTAAGTAACATCAATAGTATCACTCAAAAAATTATTCAGACAGGAAGGATAGAATGGTTGTTACATTATTCAAAGGTGACTCTGTATAAATCTGGTCCATTACTTTGTGCCTTGCAAAATGGAAGTAAATTACTCCACTTAAAACAGAATACTAAATGTTTACCGGGGTTGATTTGTTATTTGTACAAATAGATTTTTGCCAAAATACAGTAATAATGTGATTTAAATATTTTGCAATTTATGCTAGGATCGATTTTGGAGAAAAACAAGATCGAAGAACACGAGGTTTCATTGTCATGGTGTTGATGCTAATCGCAACTGGAAAGTGAAATGGTGTGGTAAGTATGGAGATACTTTGGTCCCCCAGTTCAGATTACCCTGTATTTAATTATCCAACAGAGGTAATTATCCAAGTAGGTTAGGTCACATCTGTTGTGAAGTGTTCTCTCTTCTGTAGTTAAAGTTGAAGATTTTTTTTTCCCATAAAGCCATCAAATCTTCCTACTAACTTCTAAAAAAATAAAAGTCCTCAACTTCGGAAAAAAACAGACCTTATCATAAGTAAAAAGTTGTCATGGCAAATGTGGCAAAATTTTAAAAATCACACATACAACTATTCTGTATTTTGGCAATCATATAAATAATTTGAAGCATAGCATTGAGAATGAACCATGACTTTTCAAGATTTACCTAACTTCAGCTTTAGGAAATATTTCCAGCCTCATTTTACTCAATTCACCATTTCTCTGAAATTATTTTAGCTTTGTAAATGTCAAACTAACTTTGTTGGCCTCAGTGTCCTTAAGGCCATTATTCTTAGGGATTTTATAAAGAAAGAAGATACTTCTAAATGCATGGAGATACAATTTTAAACTCCCAGCATTTCTGTAAGTACTTCGTAAAAGTTGGCCTCAATTTTGCATAGAGGAAGTAATGAAATAACTACCAGAGATTTGGAATGGGTCCGCTGAAGAACAAATTTTATTTTATTAAGTCTTACCAGAAAAGATAGTGCAACTCACACAGGGGTAAGCAGCCCATAAAAGTTCTGGTGTAAGAAAGTAAGAACACTGAAATACGGCAATATGTACCTGCTGACCTGCTCTCCCATCTTCAGGAACTTCCTTCAGCTCTCTGTGCAGCTCTTCTCTCATCCAGCATTAGTCCACCTTCCTTATTTCCATTACAAGCTTGTAAAGACAAGAAATTGTGTTTGCACAGTGCAAGGACCCTGCCTTCAGCACATTCCTCTTCCACTGGAAGTCTCTAGATATTTCCACAATACTCTGATTGCATGCAGTACTGGTGAGCACTGTACAGTTGGGCTTGCAACAGCTGGATTCTTTAAGTAGAGTTTTGAGAATTTGAAGGATAAAAGTTATTGTGAACAGATGCATACATTTAATCCAGTATGGACCTGTGAAATAGGCTTCAAATTATTTTCAAGTCTACCCACTATACGGAAAGAACCGAGACAGAAGTCATTACAGAAAGCCTGTGTTAGTTGAGAAACCCTCTGTTAAAGAAGACAGGCCCAGGACTGCTATCACAATCTTTAAGGCAATTTTATGCTGCAAAAATAACATAAAAACGAACCAGTCCTGCATCACTGTTACCATCATTTACTTGAGTGCATAAGCCACAACTGCAGGTTTTTTGGGGATGCCCATTTACTGTTCAGATGATAGCCACTGGCATAACTGGAATGATCAGTTCTCTTACAGTGTGTTGAGAGATATATCTTAGGCACCTATCAGTGCAACATTTATACTCAATGCATTTTCTTTCTAGTTCTAATTCTAATCTTTCTAGGGTTACTCCTCCCTCTTCCTGCTCCTTAGAAACTATATTAAAGCACATTTTTTATTCAGTCCTAAAAATGTTTGCTTAGTTTGCATTCAAAAAACTATTTTTCTAGCTTAGTGAAACTGTAACAATACCCACGTGTTGCATGTTGTAATCCCCTACTTGTTGCATTTCTCCCCTGTATTGAACATGAAAGATAGGTCCCCACCCCAAGTTTGAAAAACAAAAATTTCTTCAAGGCTGCTATTCATCCCAACAAGCACATGCTCTGCTTCCCGCATTCGACCCCAAAGTCTGTCTGATTGTCTATTTTGATGGAGAATAAAAAGCTCTTTCATCAACTGGGTTGACTGGTACTCGAATGACACTAACCAGTCACCTGGTATTCTCATTAATATCTGACACTAAATGAATCAGAGAAGAATCTGGATCATATCACACTTTGAGGCTTGTGTAATCATGGTGTGTTTAACATTTAAAACTGCATGTGCTTGTAAAAACCTTTTTATTCAGCTTGGTTACACTTAGAGTTTTCAGACAGGCCTGAACTTCACTGTGGGGTTTCCAGGCAGGTGTGCTGTGGCAGACTCTGGCCTCAGCAAAGCCGCCAAATGCTATCAGCAGTGAGGTAGTCAGTGCTGATAACACAGCATCCCAACTGCTTTCCTCTTCCTTTCTAGTGTAGGACTTTGATGTAAGCTTTATGACTCTCTAGGGACGAAGCAAAGGACCATATCACTTCTAGATTTCATGTTGCAGTGCTCTGTACTCAAAACAGTGCACAGAAATTGCACAGAGCCACATGAATACTGGCAGCAAGAACTCTGGGTAGAAATGCTCCTTGCAATGCACATATATGTGCAATAACTAGCATGGGGGTTTAATGACAATGAAATAATAGCAAGTTTAAAGCAAATAATGAGGTACTTGGAGTTAATTTAAGTCATGGGGCAAATCTAGTTAAAGCGGTTGCATCCAAATCCCCAAGAGAGCAACACTGGGACTCAAAATTTCCAGCACATCCCAATTTCCAGTGTACCCCACTGCTCACTGAAGACAGTACCCAATACTGGCAGAAGTGGCTGCAAGGATATTTGGAAATCATGCTCCAGCTCATTCATCCTCTCAGTCTTCCTTCTGTACCAAAGCACTGGATTTATCACTCTCAGCATGCATTTCCTTTGTTTGTTCACTGGGTCTTGTGATGGATGTTGGAGGATACCTGTCCTTCCCTGGCATGCTATCAGGTACAAAAATAAGGCAGCTTGGTAAGATTTTACACAATTTCATTTGCTTCTCATGACTCTAACTTAGGAATGTCACAGGAGTTGATACACACTGTATCAATCCTTTTTTCATTCTTGAGTTACTTTAAAAGAACTTCCATTATGAAAATTGAGCGTATCCTTACATCATCAAAGGATACCATGGAAACCTCTTTTTACTACCAGCCAGCTTCCCTTAAGGTAAAGGATTAACTACAGCTGGGATAGCACTTGGCTCACCATAACAGGCTGGACAGTATAGAGAGTTTTTTCCTTCCCTGGAAGTCACAAAACTGAGTCATATTTTACCACTGGGTCATTTTACCATTAGCTTGTAGGAATCCACTGTTTATTAACAGTGATATCCATTGCCATGATTCAGTATACAACACAGTTACAGGAGATGAAGTATCCACTAAAAAAAAAAGCAAAGGCTCTGGAGACTCTGTTAAATAGCTTTCCTTTAGCTATATTAGCTGAAAAGAAATCGAGGCAGAGTGCTCTTGGGATTCGGATGACTTGGTGGCCATCTGTTCTGCATGGAGAAGACCATCTGCCCTCTATATAACCCTTCCACATCCCCTGGAATCTGAGCACTAATACCTCTTGAAAACCCCACCTGTGGCCATTGAATGGTAGCCTCAATTTTAATTTTCATCTTACAAATGAAACTGCAGCATAAAATCCTCCTACTTCTTTTTCTTTTCTTTTTTGGCATTAGGTCCATTGCATAACCCTGTTTTAGTTGATATCATTATGCCTTCTCACACACTGCTCTTTTCTTATTAATTGAAGGTGGCAGTACTTACTATACAAAGGAAAGCTAATAAAACACTGCTGTTTTAAGTCCCTGATGGCACCAGGGAAGTTTGCAAACAAACTATTATTATTATGCAGGTCAGTGTAAAATGTGCCGTATTTTGAAATTACAGCGCATGAAAGAGCAGAGTAGATATGCATAAATATTGTTCTTTTAGGCCCTGTCCCTAAGCTGTAAATGAAACGATGGCTTAGATCCAGAATTGCTAAATTATAAAGGAGCCACCGACACATCTCCTTTTCTAAGTTTCATCTTTCAGTACCTCATGGGATATTACAGTTAGGCTACTCTTGTGCAGCTTGCTGCCGCCTGAGCAGGTTGACATAAAGATATCCTCAAAACTGAATCCCTGCCCCAAACTTGAAGGAAAGTTAGGCCCTATGCAAACTGAGATGATTTCTATTTTAGCTGACTGAGAGGTCGTCCCATGTGGCTTTTCTTTTTTTTTTCATGAGGTTTTCAGGGGTGAAAATAGGCAGGAGTCAGGAATTATTATCATGGTTTTACGATAATCCATGTTGAGGCTGTCTACCTACGAGTGTAACCACTCCTGTAGTAGATAGTACTTTAAAAGCTCTAAAAGGCTAGATTTGTCCTGGGAGTGACTAATGAAAGGGATATAGCTCTCTGATTTCAAACAGACCAACTGAGACCCATCAATAGTTTTTATACTGGAATGCTGTCATAAAATGTGCCGCTAATACGAAAAGCCAGGGAAGAAAATACAATGAAGTCAGGTTCTCCTTTTTCAGTTGGAAAGAATGTATTCTCTGGGGAGGACTGTGTGTAGTTGGCCAGTTGGGAGCTTGGTGTGTCTACTAGATGAACGAGCAGATTGCTGCACTGAGGTCCCACATGCTCATACCCACCAGGCACAAGAAAGAAACTTGTTTATTACTTTTCATGCTTTTGCACATGGGCCTAAAAAGGTTGAGCCAGAAGTTGACCCTTTGAACTTTTCTGTGATTGTTCAATACCAACTTTCTCTTTCAACCTCTAGATGAAGGAGCTTCATTACACCCATGTGATGACACCTACTGTGGTCCTTTTCCTGAGTCTGAGCCTGAAGTAAAGGCTGTTGCTCATTTTCTCCGCAAACACCGGAAACAAATAAAAGCCTATTTGTCCTTCCATGCGTATGCACAGATGCTGCTGTACCCTTACTCTTACAAATATGCAACCATTCCAAACTTCAACTGTGTGGTAAGTACATTAAAACTTGGGAGAATGTGCTCCTCTGTATATTTTTTGGTACATTCTGTTTTCAGAGGAGACTTGTTTCTCCAATAATTTGCACATATTTAATACTGAGCAGTATTTTTTCTGGATCCACTTGTAATCACATTTCTGGTTATATAATCTTCAGTCACCATGAGTCAGTGGTAATTTGATTAAAATGGTATAGTGCCTTTCATCCATCAGTCCCTTTAAATTACTTTATAGGATAAATCCCTAAGTTTTAATTATCATTATTATAATTTTATTTAATTAACTGTAATGGGAATTATGTAGTTAGGTCCTTGGGCTTCTAGCTGAAATTGTCTCTTCATGCTCAGAACTTAAACACTAGGAGAACAAAGAAGATCATCTTCAATGTCATAAAAAAAATAAAATTCAAACTGTTTACAAGTTCAAGGAGAAATCTCTAAGATTTCACCAAAATTAAAGCTTCAGTTGCACTAGGTATCATTCAGGTCAGACATAGTGTTTTTAACCCTTTCAGACAAGCAGGTATATAAAACCAGGGGCTTCTGTATATTAGAACAATTAATTAACAAGAACACATTTTTTGATGCAAGCCTATTGATTCACAGATGAGTACATTTCATGTATTCCATGCTCGTCCAAATGCAGAGCTATTCCCTCTGCTTGCAGTCTGAGGTCTGTTTTAGCCAGCCTCCTGTTCATAAAACCCCCCTTACGGCTTATTCTCCGAGGGACACATGGCTAAGCTTTGCTCTCTGTTTGCTCCTGCTCACAGACCCACACTGCACCAACCACTGGCAAGCCTCTTTCTTTCACCCTCAGTCCTGAGTAAATCACATTTTCCATTTATCTCACATTTTGACCCTGAAAGTTGCGGTGACTTTTAACTTACTGGTTTAAGCAAGTTTTCTCCAACGGAGCTTAACTGCACCTTAGATTTATCCTGTGCAGAATAAATGATGTTGTCAG
This sequence comes from Mystacornis crossleyi, assembly GCA_013400655.1. Taxonomy (NCBI): domain Eukaryota; kingdom Metazoa; phylum Chordata; class Aves; order Passeriformes; family Timaliidae; genus Mystacornis; species Mystacornis crossleyi. The sequence goes on along the minus strand of VYZQ01013881.1, from coordinate 46,137 downwards.
TCCCTCGAGCTTCGCTGAAGTTTCACTCAGCTGTTCTCTCAGGAGGCTGGGTAGCCAGCACTCCACAAACTAAACTCTCTTTGTAGGTTTATTTCTGTTGAGACACTTAATTTCAGTAGCTACTAAACATTCTTCTGTCTGATGCCATTCATGTGAAATACAGCAAATTAGAAGTTAACTAAGCAGCCAGAAGAGCTAAAAATGAGAGACGTGTGGGGACTGACCACTCAATCCTGTACTGACTGTGAATAAATTTATGAATTTTCTTTTATTCTACCTTCACACTCTTTTGGGGAATGACAAGGAGAAAGGAGTTCCCCAAGTGAATTGATGTCTATTTAGTTAGCAAAAACTATAGACGGGGAATTTAAAATCATAGGTTCTCACTCCTTTGAAGATCAGCAGGTGCAAGCATATTTTTTTTAAGAACAGACCACAGATAAGAAGGTAAAGACATAGTGTTAGGAAGAATCAGCAACTTCTCTGCAAGTATGTGATTATTGGGTATCTGACTAAAATGTCCAGAGTAATGTAAGGCAATAGCAGATGCTATAAATGGGAAATTCATTGTAAGGTGAAGGAAGATTTAACTGAGAGTTTTCACACACACCAGTATATTTTACATGTTGTTCTTTATGCTTAAGGAATAATTCCATTCTGAGATAGGGCATAACTGCCCCTCAGCTTGTACACGCTCTGCCTTTCCATCCATTGCTTTTAGACCACAGGATCCCAGTTCTTGATGTTTAGCAGGTGTTCCTCAGGTTTGCAAGACCTTGAATCAGGCTTCTCATCAGAGGTAGTGGAGCATAGACCTAAAGGAACAAAAAACCACAAACTGTTTTAAACAATATCCATGGACAAACAGAAGCCAAATATTAATTCTAAATATCTTGTCAGTATTTGAACTTCATACTTTTTTTCATTGCGGTCGGTCAAAAAGAAGAGGGAGCTTGAAATAAGAAACTGATGTAATTTTCTGTTATTTATAAAGCTCTTATAGGAATCATAGTGAAAATTAAGGGAATACTTGTTGGTTATTTATTTGTGTGTTTTAATACTTGCCTACAGCCAAAGGCTCCATTACCTGGTGGCTCATAAATGTATAGTTTTTATATTTGAAGTCTCTAAAATGGTGAGTTAGGCTGAGGTTTCAGATTCCCCAGTTCTCTTGGAAACTGCAGTGAGCTGGAAAGAGATAGATCTCAGTTTCCTGACACTGATGGAACAAGCACTGTTGGTCCACATGGGCTGTGTACAGTGGACAACTGTAGGACCCCACATGCATGGCAGATAAATAGCTTTTGGTGCTAACAGTGGGCTGCAATTAATTCTGAGCAGAAGAAAGGCTGTTTCTGCCTGGGTCAGATCATTCTAGTAAGCTGTCAGTTACCATTTCAATTAAAGCGTTCAATTATTCAGAGCTGCTTTGAAACTGGAGAGCTGTGTACTGATCACAACATGTACATTCTGTTCTAATTTAGGCACAACTGTCTTATTAACACTCTCCTGAAATCTGCTCTTTTAAGATGCTTAAAATGAAAGTGTTCTTTTAGATAGAAAAAAACACCAGCAGAAACATAGATCTGTCTCAAGAGTTTTAAATTTCACCTGATTTTCATCCCTTTTCTTCCTGTACTGTCATTTGCCTTAGTGTTTGCAGTGAACTTATATAGCATGACTGAGTTTGTGTACATCTTTGCAAAAATCTGGTAATTTTATGTGGCATTTTCTCCTTGAGGGTGTTCAAAGACTTGTTGCCTGGATTTACTCTGGATCCAACCCGCTCAGTATGATGCAGTTGAGAACTGTCCCTTTCTTTGGGCACACAGCTCTAACAGTGGAAGCCAGCTGCATTCCTCAAGGCTAAGAGCTTCAAGTTCCCAGTTCCCAGGGATTCATGCCCACGTGGTGGACATGGACTTGGGATGCTCCCGGTCTGACCTCCAGATAGTTGCTGCCTCTGCACAGAACCCATTACTGTTCTGCTGATTTTAAATGGGCATTGCTAAACTATTTCTTCAAAAGATTTCAACAGCATTATCTGTTGTCTCATTACTGTATAGTGCATAATTCATGCACAGGGAGTCTTCTCGTTTGTGGCTATGTTCTCCTTGCCATGGCGCATTTATCAGGACTTTGTTCTCCACCTCTCTTAGCTCCCTCACCTGAGCCCTGTAACCTGCTCCCTTGGCATCAGGCCTGTTGTCAGGCCATCCCAGCTCCACACCAAGACCTTGGGATGGTAAGCACAGCTGCACATAAATTTTGGTTGAGCAACAGAATCTCGTACTTGGGACAGTGCAGGCACCAGACAACAGGCTCCGGCTGCAGCTGGAGTTCCCCCTTCCCGGGCCCTGTGCAGCCACAGCCACCACGGTGACCTCACGCTGCCACCTCGCCACCCTCACAGGGTCCAACACCTCCAACCCCATCATGGGTCTTGCGTGTCACAGCTCAGAAAGTCAAGGCATCTGGAGGAAGAGTCCCAAGTGACAGCACTTCTCCCTTCTCCCACAGGACAGGCCCTTCTCATCTTTGGTGTCAGGGTGAGTCATAGGTTACCCCTTACAGTGGCTGACAACCACATCCCAGCCCCACAGAAGTTCCAGCAACACTGAGTTCAGTGGTCCTTGCTTCCACACACTCTCTCATGGAGGTGGCAGGAGGCCAACCTGAAAATGTCAGTCCCCAGCACCATCGTCCTTCTGCTAAACAAACAAAAATTCTGGTTGTGCCCAACAAATTTCTGTAATGGAGTAAAAACATGCTCTTTCATTTGCTAAGAGGAGTGTAAAATAAACTCTCCAAAGCCCTATCTGCAGATCAGTTGTTTCGTGAATGACATTTTAAAGCAGTTTTCTCTGTCTTCTCTACTTGGACAGACAAAGCCTGCATGGGTCAGACTGAGGACTAAGTCAGAATCCCAACTCCTGACAAGGGCAAACAAGTGGAAGGTTAGGAAAAACATCTAAATGGAAAGGCAATATAGGGTAATCCTTCCCCAGTGTATTCATTTAGTGCCTGATGAATAACAAGGTAAGGACTGAGTTCATGAAGATTTGCATAAACCAAAACTTACAACACTTCTGTTCAAGGAAGTAAAACAACTAAAAAAAACATTGCAACTTTACCCAGTGGTTCAAAGTCCAGCAGTTTCTAGCTCCAAATACAATAATTTCCTGTTCTCTGTAGGGAGATGACTGTGTTTTCCTGGCCTTCCTTTTATATTTGCCAATATTCTTTTCTTTCAGATAATAATATTCCTTTTCCTTTTGAATATTAGCATCCTTTCTGTGTGTTTTGATGCACTATCCATATGTGACTCAGAATTTTCCATGGGCCAGGCCTTCTGAGGCCAGTTTCACAGGATGAACCATGAGCCTTCTAAACACCCTTTCAGCTGCAAGCTGTTGCAATGTAGACACTGATTTCCCCCGTACAGTACTGAAATCACATTTCTGTAACAGTGGAAAGAGCTCTCCAAGACTACATCATCAGGCTCCAGAGAAAGTTGGACCAGCAGTGAACATTTACTTGCTGATTAGAGATTCAAGAGTGGAACTTGCCTCCTTCCTTCTTCCCACTCTGCTCACTGAACCACTGTGAGTGTCAACAAGACATCATTTCTCCTTCACAAGCCCAGCAGAGACAAGGTTTAGTGAACTGGGAAATACATCCACAGAAAATGTATGCACAGCTTTTAAATTGCATAAAAAAGAAGTTATTTCATCTCACGGTCTTAGGTGTCATCTAAATTTGTCGTGTCACTAAATTGACATATATACCTATAATTAGAAATATTTAATGTCTGATCATTCACAGTGCAGTGAGCTCTTTTATGCCATGAAAATACCAAACTATGTTTTTCAGGGAATTGCTGTCATTAAAAATAAATAATGCATTTATCCTTTACAATAATTTTAACTTAGCTGCCACAGACTCATGAAACACAGCATTGTACCGGAAGTCAGTGATCCATTGATTCAGGTTCCAATCACAATACAGTGCTTAATTCAAAGTCTAATTTATGTATTTGGTTTTTTCTCCTCCCCAGGAATCGGCAGCTTATAATGCTGTTAACGCTCTTCAGTCAGCCTATGGTGTAAGATACAGATATGGCCCTGCATCGAGCACTTTGTGTAAGTTTCCCTTTGCAGGTTTGTGACTTTGACCTTCCTACAGTAAGAAGGAGAATACCCTTATTATAACAAAGAATGCAAACACCACTTAAAGTGAACTTTGTTCCAGTTTTGGTTTTGAGGGAGGCAGAAGAATGTTTTGCAACTGATTCAGTCAGTTGATTGCAGTAAGATTAACTCAACTGATGCAATAAAAGAGATTAAAATGCAGTGCATTTGAGAGTCAAAAGCCAGCAAATAACGTATTCATACCATATAAAACTGTGGGTTTTGTAAAAAACAGAAACTAAGATCTGAAAAGCCATATCTTTATCAGACACTGCAAATGCACTATTGAGTTGTAACAGCATTTGTCAGGCAAGCTCTCTGTAGACAGGTAAGAGAAAAAGAAGTTCAACAGGTTTTAACAAGACACTTTTTTTTTCTTTACTGAAACCTTGAGGCCTAAATCCTGTGGCTAATGATAACAGACACTGAAAAAGAGAAAAGTTAAAGACTATTCGCAAGTAACCTCCTGCATCTCATCTGCCATTGCTGTATTTCAGCTACAGTTCCACTTATCTTAGGCCTCCATCTCACAGCATAGTCATCATCTTGTGCTCATTACACTGCAATCAGTCACTATGTCAAAGGAAAAGTGGTGTGAATTAATGCCAGAATTGCACAGATTACAGCAGGCCACATGAGAGATGTATCTCTATAAAAAAATGCATCTTGGATAATCAACATATGGAGATAACGAAAGCATAAGCAGCACACTTCCTCAGGAAGGTTTGTTAATATTAGACACCACCTATGCAAACACGCTCATGCTGTGAGGAAATGGTGAGAAAGTAAGGCAAATGAAAAGAATTTTAAAAGCACTTCAAAAAGAAGATGGTAGATTACTTTATCAGCTTTCCCCTTCTCACTGCAAATGAATTGCCTAAAAAACCCAATTTAAACCTAGGAGCATGCAGAGTTCTCCAATCCAGCTGGGAGATCCTTGTGGAAGGAAAGCTTTAGACTGCACTCACATGCGGACAAGAACGTTTGAGGCTTTACTCTATGTTGATTTTTTCTTGTTTTGCTTTCGACATGCTCTTTTACTCAGAGCTTGGATTAAAACGTAACAGACGCAGTTTTTTCTTCAGACTTGGATGTTTATTATTTCTTATCTATGGTACAGCTACACAAGTTCTGCTCCTAAGCTAACAAGGTGGAAAATGGCTGCAGTTTTTCTTCCAAGGCCTTTTGAAGGCCAAGCTATCCAATTATAAAATGCCAACAAATTTATTTTTACTTGTAACCCAATAATCTGTTAACCTGACCTCTGTATTGCGGATTTTTCTGTCTAGTCATTAACTTGCTCAAACTTATGAAGAAGAAGGAAGAAAGAAGAAGTACTAAGGACCACCCTAATCCCTCCATCTTGTTACCTGTATATATACTACTATATCCCAAAACCTATAATTCTATACCTTCACCCAGTGACATAACATGCTTCTTTTAATTACACACTAACAATCTCGGTGTTATCACATAGATTTGGAAGCCTTTTCCAGGGCCTCAAGTCAAATGCAGTGTATTTTTGAGGATCAGTGCTTGTCAACTCTGAGAGATTAAAATTCTCAGAATCCAAGGTTCCAACAACTCTAGATATCCTCTTTTACAAAGTTTTGTTTTACAGAAAACAGTTACAATATTTTTTCCTATGAAAATGAAGTGTCTAATCCATATTGTGCTGAGCACATTTCATCAGGTGCTGGGTTCTCATACTCTTTCTGAAAGGTGTTCAGGGTCAGGGCAACCAACAGCTGGAGTTGCAAGTATACTCACTGAGTCCCAGAGACAAAATGCCACAAGAACCCTCTGCTGATTTCAGCATGACCTGCCCTTAACAGTTTTTAATGCTTTCTCTGAATTGCCTCTTTCAGATGTGAGTTCTGGCAGCTCTATGGACTGGGCCTACAAAACTGGCATCCCGTATGCATTTGCATTCGAGCTGCGTGACACTGGCCATTTTGGATTTTTACTTCCCGAGACTCTGATCAAACCAACCTGCACAGAGACCATGCTTGCAGTTAAAAATATAACTCTTCACTTGCTGAAGAAATGTCATTGACATGGATTTCTAGGAGCTGGAAGTGAACGTTTTACTCCTAGTGTTGATGCCTTTCAGTGTGTTCAGTTGCCATTCTAAGTTTGGCCACTTCAGAATTCTAGACACTAATTGGAAATATGGTATTGTTTCTGCCAAATTTAATTAGTGGAAAATGGAAAAAAAATCATTTACTATCCGCTCTTCTGAAGTCCATAAAGTTGATATACTAACTCAGTTACCAGTTTGGTGCAAAATATTTTCTTCTTTTTGCAATAAAACTTTAATTCTGCAACTTCAGTGAGGCCAGTCCTAAAATAAAGTGCTACTTCCAGGCAGTTCCTGGCCTTACTCCTTTCCCTAATATGAAGACTTCCCGTGGGGTCTCTCGAACCAAGGGATAAAGTTTACATTCATGTAAATATACCCTGTGACCCAACACAGGCCTGTATCTACAGCAATAAATGCCTCACAGCAATAGCTGGCTGCAATGCAAGTGGCAGTGTGGCTTCCTTCTGCGTGTATACGTATATACATATATATATATGCACTTCTGTGATTTTTTTTTATATGATGCAATAATTTGAGCAAAGGTTTCTTTTAACTGTTCAGAGAAATCTACTTTCAAATATATATAATTGGAGTGGACTCAAAATCAACATATTGTCTTTGAAAATGTAACTTTCCTAGTGATGTGTAAGAATTATAATGAAATACTATTGAGATAGACAATACCCTGCTTTATGGGGAGACAAAGCTACTTGCCATGACTTGGAACTTGAAGCTGGCAGTCAACTGGTGCATCTGGGCTCTGCTGTAGTCAGTGACTGCCCATTTCCACCAGCCAAGGATTTAGCCTTAAACTGTAATTAACTGATGTTTTATTTATCAGTATTCTTGCAGTGAGTTCTGTAGCTCTTTGGCTATGTGGCTCTTCTTCTTGGAAGTTGTTTTTTTTTTGCATGTTTTAAAGGAATTAATAAATTTTTAATAGATTTTTAAGTGAGCTAGAGGTGATGGTAGAAGCCTTACAGCTGAAATAAAGTGAATAAGCACCATGTTTGAAAGAATAATGAAAGCACAGAGAAGATAACATGTTGAGGGATTTTTAGTACTTTTAAAATACTATTTTTTTAATCTTATTATATCTGCAGAAGCACATATTTTACTCTATGAATTTTGAATTTAATCTTATGCCACTACATGTTAACTAAAACATATTTTTTAATAAAATTGTCAAAGACTTTTGAAGTATTCTTCATATTTCACTTAAGTGTTAAAACTTTAGTTCAAGGATGTAACAATTTTACCTATCTGTAAAACATTCCTGACACTAAGGGTGCAGAATTTTTAAAAACCTACATCCTCTCTAAATAAGCACTTGAACTTAGCAAACGGGCAGTCTTTATAAGTCTTATAAGGGAAGCATTGTATTTAATTAAGAATATCATTGTTTTCAGGACTGCAAAAGGCAATCAGTGAGCAAAGACAACAGAATTGAATTCTATTTGTCTAAAATTTTGTTAATAAATATGTTAATTTTACACAAGTTTTCTGAAGGCTTGTTCAGATTTGTTTAATTCAGTCTTGTTTGAGTAGCATAAATTTCTATTCTGGTTTATTAAAAGTCTAGGAGACAGAAGCTCTCAAAATAGTAATTTCCAATTGCTTATGACCATAACCATTAAATATTTTGAAGACAGCAATAACTGTCTTTTGCTGTGCAGAGATTCATGAACAATGGCACGGTAGTGGTATAAATGCTTAGCACCAATTGTTATCAGTTATTCTGAATTTAGTTGACAAGACTGAAATACTATAAGGATGTAAGAGCAAGAAGAGAATGAATGAGGGACGTCTAATTAGCATGAGGCAAATTTACCTCTGAATTGCTACAGTACAAGCATGGACCAGGAGAAGCCAGATTCTTACGTGATGGTTTGATTCCTGCTCACAGTCCAACAGTTCATCATGTGAAATATTTTAGCTTTATGTTCATACCATTACAACTCCACTGGTGATGACAAGTAACTGAACTCTTTAAATAAACAAAGATCCATTTTCAATTACCAAAAGGACCTAACATTGTAGACCTAGTTGACCTTCTTGGACAGGAAAAACAGCAAGTATTCTTAGATTTATCTGAGAAGCTTTGACATTTAGAAGTACCTGATATCAAACCCTTTCCGTGCATAAAGCTACACACTAGTATATGGACAGACTCCACTTGAATACTATGTATGACGTGCAGCTGAGAGCTCTGAGCTGAGTTTTGAAGACCTGTGCAGGGTAACTTAATGCCCTATAGCTGAATACAAGTGTAAACAGTCTCTGAGCCCTTTAGTTTCAGGGTCATTAAAGCTGCCAGAAAGACAGTCGCTGGGAAAGAACAAACCCTGTTTCCTGAATTAAAATTTTGTAAGATAATTTTTCAGCGGAAAAGTGATTCTAAATGGAGTAGTTTACCCTAAGGAAAGGACTAACAGCAACCAGCTATTTGGATATGAAATCATATCGTTTTTGTGACTTATAAATGTTACTTCTCAAGAACAGCTCTTTTTTATCTCTATAATTGCTTACTTCTCTTCCTTTTGTAATTTTCAGCAAGTTTTATTGACTACAGGACAACAGAATTGAAAGCTGGTTTTGAGAAAAGTGGATTTATTTTATGATCATAGGTACAGTTTATCATTCAACACAATAAAAGGTACATGAATAGCAAAACACTGTTTAGTAACCCAGCAGTCAAAATTACATATATAATGATTATATGAAATCCAGAAGTTACACTTCCATTGATTACTGATAGAATAATTATAACCACACCTGTAACTAGGAAAACAACATCTGTTATTTTTTCATAGCTTTAAATTTTTATAAACAAACCTCTGAGATAATTAATAGGAAGGAAACAGGTCCATGCCTCTTCAAGTTACCCTTCGCAAAAACAAGTATCACAAGTTACATTAAATCATCATTCCTAAATTGATTTAAAAATCCCCCTTAGAGGTCAAAAAAGGTATTGAGCTTTGTTGCAAATCTTGAAGAAAGAGCACTGCTGATGGGTGAAGTTCCTTGTGTATTTTCCAGAAGTTGCTTCAAAAAGGTCAGTATATTTGGTCACTCATAACATATAAAGCCTATGGAAAACTGCAGTTCCTTTTTGAGAACTGCAATACCTTTTCCGAAATTTGAATTGGAAGAGTCCAAGTGACCTTGAATGCCAACATGCATTTATATCCAGAGCCAGTCCGCTTGTCTACAAGAAACAGCACTGTGCAGATTGAGCTGGCTACTCAAGGACTGCATAAAATAGCCATTGATGGACAAGACTGTGTCTAATTCTTAAGGTTGGGAAGAAAGCTTTGTATTTCCTATGAAAAAATAAGCTAATATTCAACTGCTCCAGTTTATTTCTGTTAAGCAATCCCTTCACTTTTTTATACATTCATTTTAATGGTACTAATCAAAGAATAAAATACTCAGTAGCATGGGTTGGGTAATAAGTACTTTTGTAAGCACTTTGATCTTTCCTTTGGTTGTCCAAAATTACTATATCATTTCCATAGTTCATTGTTTTGTAGCAGTCACATTCAGTCTCACACATGCATTCATCGTTTTGAATTCTGTGCCTACAAGCCAGATATTACCATCTTTAAGCAGTTTTAAGTGATGATAAAACACCAGAACAATATCTCAGATGCAGAGATACAACTATCACTCTGCTGTAGAAAACAGAATAAAAGAACAGAAATTTAAATAAATTACAGGAAGACTTTCTAAATATAAACCTTCTGGCATTAGGTATACTTCTTTAAAAAAAAACATTTTTGAATGCTCACAACACAAAATAATTTGTAAATTTGTTGGAAATTTAGAAGTCTCCTGTCCAGAAAAAAGGTAGATTATTTGCCATGTGTTTAATGTATGCCCGACTCTCTTAATTATTCAGGATAAAAAATTGAGGTCCAAAAAGCTGTAATTGCCTTCTCCTTCACTGTGTAGGAGGGAAGCTGGGTGTGGAGAGAGCTGCCTTCCGAGTGATAGATTTTCCAGCCCTATCAGCAGCACCAAGTCGGGAGTACTGATGCTGTCGATGGGTCTGTCCTGGAGGAAGTGGAACAACTCCAGAGTGGTTTTCACTCTTCTTGGCTGAACGTGCCTGTGGCCCCGAGCATGATGTGCCGGTTGAGCAGCTCGTCAGAAATTCACAGCCTTAGGCTGCTCCTGGTGTCAAAAGGGCCTGCCCTGACAACAAGGTCTTCTGTTAACATCTGCAAGTTTGGGAACTAGCAGTCAGCTAACACATGGCTCTCCTTAGAAAATTATGTTTGGGGCAAGGACATTGAGAATTGGGAAATCTTTAGCCCCTGAATGCTCGGCCTTGCCTGACAGGCAGGAGCAGTCAAGCAGAAAGTCTCAGGTCTCTCCGCTTGTAAGGTGGAGCCCCTTTCAAGCCCTCTTGTGAGAGACTACATCAAGCACAGCGGGGCTTGCCCTTGGATTCACACATCAGGGAATGAACTCATAAATAACAGATTCAAATGTTAATTAAAAAAATCTGCCACTGTCCCCAGCCCTGCAGAAAGCATACTTTGCCTGTGACAAGGCAAATGCATCCATTGCCATAAAAACGTGGGGTGATATATTCCATCAGTCCTGCCTGCTCTGAGAAGTCCAGCCACTTTAGCACTGCTTGGCTTTTTTGAAAAAGACATGTGGCGGAATAGCCATAACAGTGAAATATTTTAAACTACCCCCAGTCCAGTAGGAGGAGCATATACTTTATATAAAAGGATAACACCTTCTGAAATAAATATTGTGGTATGACTGGGAGCAGGTGTTTTAGTCTATTTTGCTGACTATGATGTGCCAAGTTATTCCTCTGCATACCAGGATGGATCAATGCTGGGAGGAGTGCCTTTTTTTTAACCAGTTAATGAAACTTTTTTCTGGTTCTGAGCAGAATATCAAATAAGGCCTGAAAATCCTATACACAAGAGAGTCTGATAAAGTTGGATTTTAAAAAGAGGATTTTCAATTTTCTTGAAAATAATGCAGCTGTTAAAATCACAGCCATAGTTTTCAGGTGGCTTATTGTTTTCAGCATGTCATAACTGGAAAAACCCCAGTGATAGCAGCCTTGAAAGCTGAGCAGAGAAGCTGATCTACTCACTCTTTAATTTCCCTTGTTTCATTTTGCTTTGTTTCTAGATTGAGAAAATCTGTTGATTGGGCTGAATTGATGGAGTGCAGTCAAAAAGCTGAGTGTAAAGGACTTTTCTGTGTCTAATGAGCTAGAAATAGCTACTTAAAAAAAAAAAGAAAAGTAGCTTCATCTATTTTAAGATCTTTATACAGACTAATTGCTTCACACTGTTTGAAGTAAATTATCATTCACAGAGATGGTTTGGACAGATCTATTATTATTTTGTCATGACCTAGCCAGTTTTCTAAGGGTTAAAATAGTGAAATGTCTACTAGTGTTGTAGAAGAACCAGGGCTGCTCTTTGGCCTTGACAGCACAGAATCTGTACTTGAGCCTTCTTTAACAGAACAAATATGCTCTATCATGCTGCATGCACCTCCATTTTTCTCCTTCCATTTCAAAAAAGAAGTGAATACTGTCTGTTGGTGATGACTTCAGGCTATAAAAGAGCCTAACTTTTGGTACTAAATTTAAAACATGAACCTGTTAACATTCGTGAACTTCCCCACATACCTACGCAGAGCCATTCACACACAAACACGGTGTCTGGCTGCACAGTGTGTACTGTGTGATGGTTTATGTAACAGTGTAGCTGCAATTCTTGGCAACCGCAGGGCTGCTGATGGCAGGCAGCATGTGCTCAGCATCTCTCCGCTGCCTGCTGGAAGCACACACAAGTTCAGCTCGTCTGGCCAGTTCCCTAAAAGCCCTTTGACACCATTTCACTGGTGCAAGACAGGAAGTTCTCACTTCTGCTGCAGCGTGTCTCCGTGGGTTACCTGCCACTACTGTTGACACACCACCAACGAGCTCCCCTCGCAGGCCAAGCCCTTTGTGTGCTGCACCCCACAGAGCTCAGAGGTCGAGTTTTGCTATTATGAATACTAGGGCAGAGGCTGTGAGAGGGTGTTATGCCCCCTAATCCCAATGTGGATTGCATCCCAGAAAGCTTTCTTACCATGTGCATAATGAAGAAGGTCCTATATCATTGCCCAGAGTGAACAAAGGGGTGCCTGAGATTGTGCCTGGAAAGCCTGGAAGTGTTAAGGAGAACACCGGAGAGCCCACAAGCCCATACCAACTTCCACCAGGATTTTTGGAACTGCTTCAGCCCATAAATAATTCTTCTATACATTAACTATTTGCAGGAATACATTTTTAAAATAGTAATTTTAGACAAAAAATACCCTTATCTTACACATGCTAAACATTTTCTTTTGAAGTTTTTGTATTTATTTTAATGAGGTTTCTTTACTGAGAAATGAAGTCTCTTCCAAGAAGCTGAGGTAGAAATAACACGAAGTGGCTGTCATGCTGAAGGCTGTTTAGACAGTGGATGCAATCCACTACTTGTCAAATACACACTTCCCAACACCGCAGATAATAAATACAACCTTCAGCAGAGACCTTGCAGCAAACATGTCTGAAGACCGGGATATTCTTCAGATAGCAGTTTTGATGCAGACTAGCTAATGAATGTTGGGAAGCTCTTCTACAACTCTCTCCTCTGGAGCTGAGAGTAGGAACATCACATTTTCATAACGGTCAGGACTGCACTTTTCAAAAAGCATTAGTCTGTGTCAGAGTTTTAACAAAGAAAGGAAGGTTCCCATTCATTTCACGCTCCTCTGCCCAGCACCACGGAAGGGCTCCTTTGCTGGTGTGCCCGGCTGCAGAGCCACTGGCACCCAGCCCATCAGAAGCAGCGTTGTTTGAAATTGTTGGAATCACTGTTCTGTTTTTCTTTTGCCTTTATGGAAATCATAAACAACACATCGGTGCTAAAGTCTGAATATGCACAAGAATAACACTCTCCCGTTTAGGTGTCTGTTGAAGGTCACACAAAAGCTCATTTCTTAAAAATTCCTTTTTGGATTCAGCAATATCCATTCTGTTGAAAACTAACAATTTGTATGTAAATGGGGGGAAAGAATAATCCCAGAAGACAAATGATTAATGGAAACTTTTATCCAAAGCCATACCAAGTACAGTATGTATCATCTTCATGGCTTAATTCTGAATTCACAGAGCAAAGGTGGGATATTTGGAGTATGTTTTCTATTTTCACTTGGTATCAGGACTAAAAATAAGAGCAAAGGGCAGAGGTCTATAATATGGAATAGAGGAAAAGCCCAAATTAAGTAGCAAGACTAAGATGCCCTAAGAGCAGCAGAGATTACTCTAATATAAAAAGGTATTTTTATTTTTAACCAGGACTAAAATCACCAAAGCACCAATACATTACAAAGATGAAAGAAAATAATGTTGAATAATGCTGATGTTTGAAAAACCCAGAGCTGCTGGGTCAGATGACACACTGGGAGCGTGAACAGCTATCACTGAATAAACACTCAGGTGGAAGAACAAAACTTAGAAAAAATTTGGCAAACAAGCAAAGAGTAATCATTTTAGATTGAATGACACTCTGTGAGGAATATAAAAATAACTTCATCCTGAATAAGTAAAGTAAACAATACTGCCGGGATTACTTCTAAAAGCAACAAGCAGAGAAGACTTCTAAAAGTAACAAGCAGGACACTAAAATAAAGAGAATCACTTCTCTGTTCATGTGATGGTGTCAAAGCCCATAATTAAGCTTCTTTTACCTAAAAAAATTACCTGCCTTTGGCGCACACCCATGGGGACAAATGTTAATTGATATTCAGCAACCTTGTGACACAATTTTTGGTGTACGTGGATATTAGAAAGAGGTAAGAGGTGTCTATCTCTACCTTACCTGGCAATACCAGCGTTCCCCACTCTATGCAAGTTTGCACTTTACCTCTCCAGCTGTACATGTGGATAAAACCTAACACAGCCAAGCCAGATTGGTAGCTGCTGTGTGAAGAAGCAGAGCCGTGGATTCCATACAGAAGTAGCAGAAGATGTCTGCATTATATTCGGGGGTATTTCCACAAGGGAACATGCACAAGTGTAAAAAGAACCTAGCTCCTATAAGATACTGGAAACTAAAAGAGGGTTAAGATTAGCTTCCTCTGTGGAAAACCTCACTTGTCATAGAATTTATCAAAATATTGATCCCACTGTATAGTAGAAGCGCATTTCTTCTGCCACTTTTTATTAAACACCCACAATGCCGCACAATGATGATTTTTCTCAGTTCTCCTGCATCTCAATGCACTTTCATAAGTACACAGCTTTTCAAGAACAGATTGATACCATAGCTGAATACGATAAAGTTGCAGCACAACCAATATACAGTATTAAATTAAAGACCTAATAAATTTCAAGCAAAAAGCAGCACTGCAACCCAGGAGATGAGATTTATATGGGAATGTTTCCAAGGAAGCCTTTCTTAGGTTTCCCTAAATCTTGACAATGTATATCTATTTAAAACACACTTCATGCTCAGATTCATTGGAGTACAGAAGTCAAGGCTGCAAGGAAAGCGAAAGCTATTGGATATGTATCATTTTACTTGCCATTCAGTGTGGGAAATTAGTTTAACAGAGTCAGAGTCTATTTGCCTAGTATAGACCTATTTTAAAAAGAAACAATAAATAAGTACTCTTTAAACTCTGCAAATTTGTTACACAGAAGAGTATTACATACCAAGGCTCACACATTTAAATCATGACTCTCTCTGTACTTCACATTAGGTGTTCCTTGAAAATCACATACACCACCAAGAGAAAGGTCCAAACCTTTAACAGCCCAGTCAGTGTATTTCAGCACACTGACAAAAACTGGCAATAATCCTACAGCCAAAACCTTTACTTCAGATTTCTGAGACATCCTAGTAAATCCACCCATTCTTACGTGTTGGATAAAAAAAACCAGGCACCCTTGTACCCCCTGCTGGGGCACCTTAACGCAGGATTCTGAGGAACAAAGAGGTGTTACCTCTGAGAGTAACACTAACCTTACCAATTTGGTAACGCTAAAGAGGTGTTAGCAGTGCTGCCATTCACCTTCTGTATTTCTGTATTCATCCTCTGGGGCGGCAGGCCTCAACTTTCACCTGTCTGGGAGAAAAATTTCATGTTCTTTCTGCTCTGAAGGTGGGATTTAACTCATCTGACTTCTGTGTCAAAGCCATTTATCTAAACTAAATCGACATGGTTCCCTCTGTAGTTGGTAGAGAAAAATAAAAAATATAGTGGATGACAGGTTACATCTACCTTAGACTTGGTGCCATTGGTACTGCACAAGTTACTCATTACATGTCAGTTTTTTTGCATAGCAAGAGTCAGCCTATGATTCTTAAAAATAAATGTTATTTATTTTAGCTATAAATATTTGTCTAATAGAAAATAATGTCCACGTAATCAGCAAACTGTCTGTATGTATTTCTGTCACATGACTTTAACTCAGGCAGACCTAATTTATTCAGCCTCCACAAGGGAAGCCTGGCATCTTTCAGGTGCTGTGGACCATGAATGCGTCTCCTATTCTGTCTCTCATGTCTCTTGTAATCCCACCTGCTATTTTTGTGACTCTACATTCACATTTCCTTTCTTGTCCTTTTATTTGGCTGGAGAGAGAGCCAAAAATGTAATAGCCCCCATAAATAACAATTAGCCATCTAACACTAATCTAACGAGTTAGCTGCTTGGGGAATTCTTCTTTTTTTCCTGGACAGATTTTTTTAGAAGTTAAACAAATGCTGCTATAGAGAATACAGAAAATGCCAAAGACACACAGTATGTGAATAATCAAGCAATGCAGAGTATGCAGATTCTACCATAGGGCAGTTCCAAATCTGTCTCTGAAAATAGCAAATTCCAGGGTTGCTAAGACCTTGTGGGTTTTACCCCAGCAGCTGCCTGGCTTCAGCTGCCTGCTGAATCCATAGGAGATGCCCCTGTAAACAGTCAGTCTTCTCTGTTAATTATCTCTTCTTGCTTCTGATACTTAGACTACCAAGTTTAAAGTGAAAATGTTATCTTATTTTTATAAGAATGTATAAGAACTCAATGTTTGATGCAAATTATCAGTAATGGAGATTAGTAAACAAATATTCAAAGTAAGCTATAACCTCTTCAGCTTCCCACTGCAAAACCAATCTTTTTCTTTTAAAAGTCGATACCTTTATTAGAAAGAAAACTCTGAGTTTTTTATGAGCAAGAAAAATAAAATGCAGTCACAGGTTCATGGTAAAACATTTATAAGAATTGTATGTGTGAAATAAATAATTTCTAGTAAATGACGCAGTAAAAACCTCAGAATTTTTGTGCAGAACTAGTGCACAAAACTAGTGCACTAGATTTTCGTGTTCCGTGATTTGTTTTTTAATTAATTCTTTTGCAATTATTGCAATAAAATTTAGGTTTGCAAATGCACCACGCTGTTTTAATACTATATTTCACAGAGTGACCACATTACCAAATGTGCATAAATATGCAAAGCTTGCCTATAAAACACTGCTGTTATCTCCTGGATTTTTAAACCAGAGCACTCTCAGCGTCCACAGAGGGCTCACACCTATTTCAAAAGACAAAACCTCATTCTTATACAGTACACTGTGAATTTAAAGTCAATTTGCATTTTAATCTTCTTTCCTTTGATACAGCACTACAGTAGAAAGTGAAAATATGAACTTAAACCTCCACAAACTTGGGGAAAATTCTGATGGGGTCCCATATTATGTGACACGAATGCCTCTGATTGCTACTATAAAGTGATCCATGATTGTGTACCCTTCTTTACGTATTTCTCCAAGAACTATTAGGCCTTAGGGTTAAGGAAGCTATCTTGAAGGAGCCACACATACTGCTGCACCAAAAAAGACAGAAATTCCGGGTGCCCATGCTAAATGTTCTGGTATCTAAGTATCCACATCTGTACTGACCTCATGCATGTGAGAGCTCACTGCCAGCATGCTTCATTTTGAAAACCTGCACCATACTTCACCCTTCTTAGATCTGTGTTCATGCCATTTGTGTACATTAATATTCTTGTTATTATATCCTTGTGCACAATAACGTATTATTTCTGTTCTAGAATGGTGAGCAAAGGAGAAGGAATATGCTGACGAGTTTAAACCAGGAAAATTTAAGGAAGAAGAAACTAATGAATAGAAGTGGTTTTTCAGGTGAGCATTTTAAAGATGACACCTGCAGCAATCCAGAGTCGTGACTCCCATCCCATGTAGACCAAGTAAACCAACTCAAGTTCCACTGCTATAACCTGCTATTAAATAAATGTAGCTAAGTTCTTATTGCAAAATGTATCTAGTCCCAGAGGTAGCCAAGGAAGTAAGTTTGGTCCAGGTATACATAAAACACCATAAAGATTAATGTTGGTGTTGATTTATATTGTTATGTATCTATTACAAGGACACTGTAGAATTATCTGCTGCATGTCTCATGAACTATGATAAATGAGATTTGTACCAGCCCAAAAATGTTTGTTTGACTTTCTTAGCTACAATCAATTATAAATTGAACTTTAATAGTACCAGTGGCACAGCAAAATTTTCTGATAGCCACTGGCCCTACTTCTGTGTCGGAAGACTTAAAATTATAAAACAAACAAACAGCACACAATACAAACCTCCAGATATCAAAACTTAACACTCTAGGTCTGCCTGGATCAAAACCCAGACAGCAGCAGCTTTCAGTGTCATGAAAAACCATCCATCACACATGCTGTGAACCAGTCAGTTCAGTTTTTCATGCTCCAGATTGCTCATCAGCTGTGACACTGGACTCGAAATTAGAAACATATTGGAAGTCTAATCAAAATTGTTGCAGGTGTTTCAAAATGTCTTATAAAAATATTTGAGTGAATACACATGTAGTAAACAGTTAGCTAACTGGCATATTAGAATGAATCACTGCACTGCTTCTTTAATGTCTTTCTTTTAGGCAAAAGTATCCATATCTCCCATTCAATTTTATCTCTCAGGTTATTCATATCAAAAATCTTTCATTCATGTCATTAAGACCAAAATTTATAAAGTATATGCTCAAACATCAGTTCTTGCATTTTTGACAGGAAATGACCCACTGCAGTTGCTGGAGGAAACAATCAGGCAGATTCGAAGTTCATGTCATGGTATTTAAAAGTGGTTATTGCTTCAGTCTCATTGTTTCGCACCTTAATTCACATGACTTTTACGACCTCTCTATCTAAGCGTTTCAACATGGATATTAAAATACTTGGAAACCACCCTTGTTTGACTTATCCTGCCCAGAGATTAAAGGGATATTTTTCTCCAGCTGAATTCCATTCAAATTTTCTCAGTCGATTTTCATTTTCAACTGTTCTTTTGTCATTAGCAGCTTATTGAAAGAGATCTGCATAAACCTTTGAAAACGCTTAAGTTCTAAAGTGCTACACTGAATTCACCTCAGATCAAGTGGAAAAGAGTAATTCAGCATATAAAAACTAGGTTCAGACTAATGCTTCATGCACCCAATATCTAGGCTATTTAATTACTAATCTGTAGGACAACCTCAGCGTGCACCACACTGATCATGTCACATCAGTCCCAAAGACCTGCAGGAGACTGAAGCCAGGATATAAAGGTAGAACAGTTAAAATTTTCAGTAAATTTGTTACTTTTCTGATTTGTCAGCTTATTCACATTTTTTGAACTGACACTGGAGATTAAAAATGTGAGACAAGCTATACGCTGTAGTAGTCCTTCCTGTTACAGGTGTTTGGGG
Organism: Mystacornis crossleyi; assembly: GCA_013400655.1. NCBI lineage: Eukaryota > Metazoa > Chordata > Aves > Passeriformes > Timaliidae > Mystacornis > Mystacornis crossleyi. The sequence continues at coordinate 27,072 of VYZQ01013881.1, read as the reverse complement.
AGGTATTAACCAGGCTCACCCATAGAGTAGTCCAGGAAATCCATAATGGTAGTGACAGCACCTCCCAGGAAAAAGGGCAATCATGTTGTGGCTTCCTCCTCTTCAATAGTTTCTCCTCAGAATTCAATAACAGTTCCTTAGCAATTTTATCTTCTGGAGCTGGCTGGGAGAAGCAATAAATCAGTGGATCTTATTGCTAGCTTTGCCATACATTCTCCAAATATCTTCTCTTGCAGTGCAAAGGCTCTCAGGAAAGTGTCAGAGCTTTATATTCTTGGCATTTAGAGACAGAAATATTTGCCATCATGAAGGAGTCATAATACTGGCCTGGATTTACCTTTGCATTTGCATAGTCTCACATACAACAATAACTGTATAGTAGGTTCCTGGCTCCGGGTGAATATGTACTATTCATTACTATGCTCCCCAAAAACCTCTCTCTTCTTCAACAGAGTGTCCCAGAAAACCACCTTTTCAGACAGTTAGGACTGGTAGGTCCATAATCAGGCCCTTAAGTTGGAAAACACTAGCAAAGAACTGTTTTTAAAAACCCTGTATGACCAATTTTTTTAAAATGCATTTCCTTCTGTCTTTAAGATGGATACTTACATTCCTTCTTCATTCACACTATTAGGGAATAGTATGGTGAGGTGCCATGGAAGGTGAGAACTGAATTATTCATCTGTTAGCAGGAGCAACATGAAGAAGAAAGAACAAGTTGAAAACTCCTATAGGTAGGCTGGAAGAAAACATATTCCCACAGAAAAGGAACTAGAAAAAGGAATAATATTCCATCAAATGCACTGGTATTACTTCGAGCACATAAATTCAAGCTACAGCCAGGAATTTTCGGTATCCTCTCACAGTTTTCAGCCACAATTCGAAATTTTATTTCATCAACCACAAAAGGTGGGATTTTTTCTTCACTGCTCACCAACATTTTTTCCTACATGTCACAAACTGAAAAATGGCATGCTTTGCTAGGAGTGTGTTTCCTCACTTAACTGTAGTATCAGGAATGTATTTCAATATGTATTGATGTATTTTAAAGTCTGTACTTTTTAGCTTTAAGGTATGAATTTGTCACCTTGAAAGAGTCTCCTCACAGTGATGGATGTTTATTTCCTTACTGGTCACTCCAGGGTGTTGCATGCTTTTGTACAAATGTTTGGAACAAACCTACCTACTGGTGCATATTCCCTCTGCTAACAAACATTTGCTTTTTTTCTCATTCCATGCAACCGTGGATATTCTGCAACCTGTTAGAATACTCAGTCTATGAACTAACTGACCTCTTCAGTTCAGTTCTGGAATTTATGTTAAAAAAAGCCCCAAACAACAAAAAAACCTCTTAAAAATATTAAAGTACATTTGTGGTGAGTGTATCTCTTGCAGTTTGGTTGACAGACTGTGATCCTCTGCATAATGGATACACGGAATATTCTGAATTATGCTTCACCTTTCTTTACAAGGGTGGTAGCCCTATGAGTCCATAAAGGGAGCAATGCTTGGTTTGTACCTCAATATTACATGACCAAGCACCACCAGCAACCCTGTCAAATCTTATGCATTCAGTAACAATCTTGGAAACTTCTCCACCAAGGTGCCTGCAGTTGAGAACATAATCACAGCTTCTCTCCTGTTCCAGGTTCCCATCTGTCACATCCATCTGGACTCTGATCCATCACACACTGATTATCTGCGTCTGGTACATGAAAACAGGATGGGAACAGATGCAAAATACTATACAGGAGCTAAATAAGGTTACAGGTGAGCCACAACAATTAAAGGTTCATATGCAGTGGCAGGAATACACTAGTCCCATCTATTGACCCATCCATCCTATATAAGCGGTTACATACAGGGACAGGGCTGAGTGCCCTCTTGCACCATGGAAATAATCAAGAAAACTTATAGTAAAAGTAGCAGTTTAAACAATACTTTAAGTCGGCATAAACCAATACTGTTGCAATTTTTTAAAAAAGCAAGCCTGACTTCTTCTTACCTATTTTTTTCTTCCTGTTCTGGGGTTATCCATTCCCCTGAGCTAACACAAACATCTGTGACATTGCCTGCTGAACTGGGATATGGAATACATCTGGATTAAAAATAGTCTGTTTCTTGTCAGGTTAATTTCAATCTAATTAAATTCTGAGTATAATTCAGCACATAATTCACAAAATAGCAATGCAAATGCTTATACTGATGAAGGAAGTAAAAAACATATAGGTAGGAGGAGGAAGGATTGCATCTTCTAGTGGTATTTCTGTCTTACTCCAGCTTAAAGTGATCACTGTGTTATTATCACTGTGCTGTTTCAAAGCTCATCAAGATGATTTAAGAAGACAGTGCCACCATGAGAAGCAGTCCTTCTCATCCCCCACATTCCCCACTCCCTTTATTGTGTAAGATTTACTGAATATGCAGGTAAGTCTGATCAATTCAGTGACCCCACTGAAAACTAACTTTCTTACAAGACTGATTTTTGGCTGAACCACAGATGAACTGACTGATGGCACAGTTACACAACTGGACCAACCCAAGAGAGTGGATGGGAGCTCGTACAAGTGAAAGAGTTCCCTTTGAGAGGCAGAACAGCTGAAAATCATCAGCTTTTTCTAAGCATGAAACTGCACTTTTACTATTCCCTTTTACTGCTCATCTGACTTTTAAGCAAAAAAGCTTCTAGTCCTAGCTTATCAGCATTTTCAAACAAGCACTACATACAGTTGTGGTACATAAAGCCAGCAGAAGCAGGTGCTAATTGTTCCCTGTCATGTGGAAAGTTCTCTGCAGTTTTTTACTAAACAAATATCTAACACTCAAAACAGTTTAAATATATGAAACAATATAAATGGCTTTTGGAATATTCCAATTAAGTGGTAAATAAAAATGCACTAGACAGTAATTTTTTCAGTGTTTCTCAAATACACTTTTTTCTCTTGTGCTGCTCTATGTTTATATGTTAAGGCTCCAAGAAAGCAGTGATGCTTTTGTGCTTTAGGGCATACGTACTACATGCTTCTTTTAGGTTGGACAGCAAACATTTCTCAGGTTTGATTGGACAACTACAATATTTCATACATCATTCTGCCAGCAGGCTTAGCAGTTTGAGAAGAAAAAACAATTAATAGTCCTTTTCCACATCTTCAGGACTTCACCAGCAACCAGATAGGGATTTCTACAGCTATGAGGATTACAGTTCTTGGGTCAGACATTTACTAGTAAAACAAATTACTAGTAAAGCAAAGATCTGCATGCTGAAACCAAAACAATACAGGCATTAGAATCACTGTATACAACAAGTATTTTGGAATTCTCTGCAAGGCACTGCTGTCATATGGCACAATCTGTTCCTCAGGGCTCTGCACTGGGGCCAGTCCTGGTTAATAACTTTATCAACAATCTGGACAAGGGGATTGAGCGTACCCTCAGTCACTTTGCAGATGACACTGAGTTGGGTGGGGGTGTTGATTTCCTAGAGGGCAGGAAGGCTCTGCAGAGGCATCTGGACATGCTGACTCAATGGGCCAAGGCGAACTGTAGGAGGTTTAACAAAGCAACAAGGCCAATTGCCAGGTCCTGCCCTTGGGCCACGACAATCCCATGCAGTGATACAGGTTTGGGGAAGCGTGGCTGGAAAGATGCGCACTGGAAAAGGACCTGGGGGTGCTGGTTGACTGCAGCTGAACATGAGCCAGCGTCTGCCTGGTTGGCCAAGAAGTCCAATGGCCTCTTAGCTAGTATCAGGAATAGTATGGCCAGCAGGACCAGGGCAGTGATTGTCCTCCTGTACTCAGCAGCGAGGCTGCACCTCAAGTGCTGTGTTCAGTTCTGGGCCCCTCCCTGGAGAGAGGCACTGGTGTGCTGGAGCATGGCCAGAGAAGGACAACAGAGCTGGTGAAGGGTCTGGAACACCAGTCTCACAAGGAGCAGCTGAGAGAGCTGGGATTGTTCAGCATGGAGAAAAGGAGGCTCAGTAGGGCCCTTATCACTCTCTACAACTACCTGAAAGGAGGTTGTAGCCAGGAGAGTGTCAGCCTTTTCTCCCAAGTAACAAGTGATAGGACAAGAGGAAAGGTTCTCAAGTGGCACCAAGGGTAGTTTAGATTGGATATTACTAGAAATTTCTTCCCCAAAAGGGTTGTCAAGCTTTGGAATAGGCTGCCCAGGGAAGTTGTTAAGTCACCATTCCTGAACATATTTAAAAGGCATGTAGATGTGGCACTTAGGGGCAAGGTTTAGTGGTGGACTTGGCAGTGCTGTGTTTACAGTTAGGTTCAATGACCTTAGAGGTCTTTCCCAACCTAAACGGCTCTAGTTAGGAATCCATGTAAGACAAATAGTCTAAATCTTCAACTTTTCATTCTTACGAGTTTTCTCATTCTCACGAGTTTTCTCACTCACGAGTTTTCTCATTTTCCTTTCACTAGAGATAAACCACTAGCTTTTAAAGTAATCAGCGAAGAGTTAAACATGTTCTTTGTGGTCTGTAGTCTCTGTAACAAAATCTTCCCTAAAAATGCTTTCTCAAAGCCTGTAACTCTTTTTATAATTGACCAAACATTATTTAAATAGATAGCTCACCTACTAAATGAAGCTGTCATAACAACTGACTTTATTCAAAGCACTGGGACCCAGCACACAAGCTGATCACCGTTCATATCTTGTCCCTAAAGGAGGGCATGGGACTTTTTCTCTCCAATGCTTACATAATAGTTCCCCTGTGATTTCCATCCTTACTGACTCAGCTCTGGGAAGGAAACTGAATGTTAACCTACTGGACAGGTGATTTACAATATGATCTCCCTGTGCAACTTCAGAAGCAGGCTCTACACTGTTGCAGAGTTTAGGTAGCTCGCCTTGTGACTAGAATGTAGATGTAGATTACCAGCTGTGCCAAGCTACAAACTGAGCCAACAGAGTAGCAGTTGTTTGAAACTGAGAACAGAATTTGAAGATTCAAACCACATTAAAAAATACCCAAACCAAAACAAGTACTCATATTAGTGCAGGAATGAAAGAACATGGAACTGAGTCTCTTTTTGACAGGTCTTTTTCTCCAAACGCTTCAGCAGCAATTCTATATGCTCAACTAAACTACCTCTTACATGAAAAGTATCTTGTGTACAGAATATGAAAATAGACATTAATATGAACAAAACAGATAACTGCAGTGCTCAGTGCTCTTTACGTACAGACACTCTTTTTCTTCATATCGCAAGTCTATTTGTGCTAAATGGACTGTGAAAATCAATAGCAAACTCCATTTGTTAAATAACACTTGTAAGCTCTGACTTGGATAAGGGAATCTGGACTCAAGTGGTTTGTGCAATCCTACCAGCAAGAACTCCATGGAAATTCTTAATTTTTGCCATGTGGTCACTAGCAGGCAGCTTTGAAAGACCAAAGTAATTTTGACATCTGCATTTCTGAACTTGCACCTATGCATTAAAAAAATATAATAAAATTAAGATCTAGCCAACAGGCAAATGGTTTTCCCTAAATAAATTACTAGAAATAATTCAAGCATGCTTAGCAATTTTGCTGCTGAAGACAGTCTTTTGATTAAATCAACACAATCTGAATATGGTGTTTTTTTCAGGAATAAATGTGCTTGGTGATATGACTTCTAATTCTCACACAAAGCTGTCATAATTCTAAAATCAGATGCACCTTCTTCATATTTTCTGTATTGTTTATCAGTTGGGTGGCAAAATAGCCAACAACCAGAAAAAGCTGCTGATACAAATAAAATAATTTCAGCAGAAAAAGTGTTTTTCTCTAACAGTCAGGCCTTGCATTCACCTATAGCTTTAGAGAATTCCCTGGGCCAGTGTATTCCTTAGAAAGTCAAATGGAGATACCTGTAAGGCAACAAGTCATTTTGGCACAAATAATTTCTCATTTGGGAAACTGGGTTAAGCAACACTGGGCAACATTAGCTGCCTCTTCACTGGGGGGCTGAGATTACTGTACCTTATGTACCTGCTGTACTAATGCAGCTACAACGGCTCTTTTTTAGATAAGGAAACAGGTGCTAAAATAAACTGTTTACAAGGCCTTAGCACTGTGGCATGACAGCCTGGGAAGACTCTCAAATGCTCCATGAGGAAGGTGTCAGGATTAACTTTGGAAGGCTGTGCTCCTGACTGACAGCAGGACCACAGGAACAGAGAACAGATGGAAAAGGCTTGCTGGGGATAACCTCTTTCCTGTGTGCTGGTTCTGTCCTCAGAGGTCAGAAATGGCCCTTGGTTTCCACAACCATCCCTACTTTCTGCACACCGATGCTATAGCCTTGTCCCACTCTGCTTGAAAGGTACATCTAGAACGTCTGCTCTTTCATTTCCAGATTAATTTCTAAGAATTTTTTAATCAGGTAAAATTTTTCTAAGCCAGATCTGCCTTCAGTTAGCGCCCAATTCTACGTTTAAATACTGGTGCACTTCTTCTGCGTACAAAAGCTGGTCCTGTTATGTTTTTGTAGCTTACCAGTTAGCCAGAGTCGACCTGAGCTTTTCTTTGGATCTCTTCCCTCTGTATGAGGAAACGACCGTTTTGTATTCTGGGAGAGAAAAGAACGCAAGCAAAAAAAACCAACCAACCAACCAAACAAAACAAAACAAAACAAAAAAAACACAACACCCCCCGCCCCCCTCAATTTTACAAAACTTTCCAGTAATTTAATAAAGTAACAAATCATAAAAGGCACTGTTCAGTTGTAAGTGAAAGTGCAATTTTTTTTCAATGCTCTATACTCCTAGTGCACGTGCAGTGGGAAGAAACGCGGGACGAGAGCGCTTTAGCGCGAGGATGCAGGCGACAGAGGAAGGGCACCATACGGGCTCGCAGGTGCAGCGCTCCTCCGCGCCCGAGGGGAGGGGCGGGCAGGCGGCCACAGGACCAGGCGGGGCAGGGAGCGACTGAGGGAGCGCCCCGGGGAGCCCAGACACCTCCCACGCCCCAACGCGCTTCTCCCTCCCTCGGTGCTGGTAGCTGCTCTCCGCTCGCTCCCCCGTGAGCCGGAGACCCGGGCGTTTCTCGTCACGGAAGGGGGCGGCCGGGGAAGGAGGGCAGCTCCTCTCCCGGGGAGGTCCCTTGGCCCAGCTCCGACGGAGCCCGCCCTTCAGGGGCAGGTGGCGCATCCCTGGGGAGCCTTCCTCCTCCTCCTCCGTCTCCTCCTCCACCTCCTAGCGCTGGTGGCCCGGAAGGGAAGCCCTGCCCCTCCTCCTCATCCAGCTCCCAGGTGGCAGCGGCCATCTCCGTGGGTCCCTCTTCGCTGCCTCCCACGGCTCCGCTCCACCTGTAGCGCGGCCGCGGGGCGGGCACAAGGCGAGTGCCCCCCGCCCTCCCGCTTCCCTCCGCCCGCCCTGCCTCCCGGGACACGGCCGCCGCTTCCTCCCGCTCCGGCTGCGGCCCTGACGTCGCTTCCTTCCAACATGGCGAGGGCAGGTTGTTGCTGCGGCCGCCGCCGCCGGTGCTGATGGAGGCGGGTGCGGGCCGGGGGCGGCTCGGGGACTGACGGGCGCCGTCCGCGCACACACGCATCGGGGGTGGGAGGAGAAGGGAGGAGAAGGCTTCGTCCTCCCTCAGCCGCGGGGGTTGGCTGTCGGCGCCGCCTGGGCCCACCCCAGCCTCCCCCGGGGGAGCCGCCGAGCGGGTGTCGGGACGCCCTGCGAGGGGGCCCTTCCCCCGCGCCCGCCGCCGTCCCTGGCAGCGCTCCCGGCGGGAGAGGCCGGTGCCCCGCTCTCACTTCCCCGCTCCACCCTCCTCCTCTCACGGCTCGATCGCGCCCATGTATGAAGGGAAGAAGACGAAAAACATGTTTCTGACCCGGGCCCTGGAGAAGATCCTGGCCGATAAGGAGGTGAAGAAGGCGCATCACTCCCAGCTGCGCAAAGCCTGCGAGGTGGCACTAGGTGAGGCGCAGCGCGGGCGGGAAGGGAAGGGGCGGCCAGAGGTCGGGCTGCGCTCCGGGGCCGCTTTGCCTGTGTGTGTTTGTGTTGCGGGGGGGCTGTGGGGCTTCTGGGAGAATGTGGCAGAAGGGCTGCCCGGCAGGGAAGAGCTGGGGCAGGTGGGCTTGCGGGCTGAGCCGTGGCACAGGTTTGGGTCGTGCAGCACAGGCCTCCGAAGGTGAGGGTCCTCTGGGCTGCGGGCGAGCATCGCCCCTCGCCGGGAGCGGCCCCGGGCTGACAGCAGAGGCGAGGGCGCTGCGGCGCCCGCCGGGCTCTCCTCCTCCTCCTCCTCCTCCTCCTCCTCCCCGCTCGCAGGATGAATAGGCAGACACGGAGCTGAGCTGAGGTGACCTGGAAGCAGACGGCCGGCGGGGAGGGAGCAGGTGACAGGCAGCGGTGAGGGAGGAGGGACTGGTGAGGAAGAGGGGGTGGCGAAGACCGAGAGACAATGGCACCAGGCTGTGTCTGCAGCTGGTGGCCCTTCGGAGCCGGGAGGAGGGCTGGAGAGGGAGAGGATGGTCCGGGAGGTGTGCAAGGGAGAGCCTTAGGCGAGTCGTTCCTGGTGGAGAAACAGCTGATGGGGAAGAGAGCTTCCTTCATGTATGGCAGAGCTGGAGCGGCCACGGAAAATAACAGAATCACAGAGTTGTTAGGGTTGGAAGGGACCTCTGGAGATCATCTAGTCCAACCCCCATGTTGTTGGATTCCCAGGATATGGGAACGTTTGCTTCAGGCCGGAGAAGGGGTATTGGGTTTGTAGTGCAGCTGTGTCAGCGCCACCTCGTCTGGAAGCGTGAGGGAAGTACCGGTGTTGGATAGTACAAAGCACATGTAGGCATCCAATTACAGGCAGCTTAAAAGGACAACTTGGGCTTCACAATTCTGACATGAGTACAGGCAGGGCTTGAACCTATGTGGCAAAATACTGACATATTTACTGAAAGACATCTAGAGGAACCTGTTTTATCTAAGCAATACGTAAATGGATCATGTCCCTCCCTTTCCAGTGTAATTGGTTCTGTTTTGGAGATAATTATCTTGATTTTGTACAGTAATAATGTCTTTTTAAATGGGTTTGTTTGAAGAGATAACATTAAATTGAAACTTGCTTGTTTTAAAAATGAATATAAGTAATTCAAAGTTGTTCTTTTGTCATTCTATTAATTTGTATGTTAGTGCTTACTTTTTTTTAAAGAACAAGAACAGTCCTTTTCTTGATTTCTTTGTCTGTTAAAGATCCTGACAAAAGGAGGGGCAGAAATAACTGTACTTCAGCTATTTATTTCTTCTTAATTAAAATCGATGAGAAACAGTTTTCTTCTTATATTTTTCATATATCACTAGCGTGATTAACAATAATTTTATGATTTATGCAGATGAGATTAAATTGATAACCCTTTGGCCCTTCTGTTGACTTTAGACTGTGCATTCAAGATAGAAATAAAACAGAAATGTTTTTTTATTGTTAAACTGAATTTATAGCCAGTCTGTATGTCATCCACAGAATTAGACACTGGTGTTAATCTTCTGTTTCTGCTATACTTTATTTCAGTAGCTTGGTCTGTCTAAAGCATCATCCAGATCCCTCCAAGCATGGCTCCATTGTGTTACACAGATTATAAAGCAAGCCCTCTAGACTGTACAGTCTGCCTCTTGTGTCATGTAACCTGATTTGTGCGAGGAGACCCTCAAGCACACAGCCAAGTGGTTTCTGTCCTACAGCATCACTGAAACCTTCTCCTATAGATCTGATTGTGTGATTGGGGCTTAAATAGGAAAACAATATGATGTGGGGATAAAAATGATTGAGACAGGAAAGGACAATACAAGATTGTGTGTGCTACCTTAATGTATATACAGCAGCTTCATGAACTTGAAAAATATCAGATATGATGTTAACTACTATAGAGTCTTAGTGATTTTTTTTTCTTTTTTGTTTTGGTTTTTTTTTTTTTTTTGGTTACAGCACAACAAAATACAGTTGTTGGTTGTAAATTTAGCGTGGTCCGTTCTCTGGTTTTGTGTGTGATAGGCTGCTAATTCAGAAGTGGCAATATGTAACTCCTGAGTAGAGCTCATGTCTATTTATAAAAAAATTTTTTGGAGAAGAGTGCGTATCATCCGTATTTCACATTTGGTGCAATTGGCTTTTAAAGCTGAGCTGTGATTTTTGTAGCAGTATTTGAAATAGGATGCACATGTTGTGCTCTGTCCATTTAGCTCCTCATCTGTTGAGACTGCTCTTCAGCTGGATGTTTCTTTGCCACCTTAAGCAAGGAGTACAGACTTCTTATTCCTGAGATATTGCTTTATTTTGGAGAGCAGCAACATTAATGATAAAACATCAGTAAAATAGTAATTTAGAATTGAATTTAATTTGGTGCTAACTCTGGAAAAGTCTAACCTTACAGTTCTATTGGTGTTTTTTTAAATGATAGTTAAATAAAAAGTAGCTTTTAAAAATCATGGCAGTACTTCAATATTTTCAAATCAACACCTTTTTTTTTAGTCTGAATATTTAGTTGATTATTCTTCACTGAAGTTATCTCTGTGCTCCACTAAGATCTATTAAGATCTTTTTTTTCCAACTGCATGACTTGATACAGTAGTAAAGTGTTGCTTTTTATTTACTACTAATAATAGGTCAGATATTCTAACTAGTAGTTGTTACTAATTCAGGCTTTTTTGTTTCATTTTTGAAAGCCACTATTTACATTGTTTATATTGTTTGTATAAAAGGATCTGCTATTGAAGTATTTGATAAACAAGCAATTGTCAGAAATACAGCATCCCTTTACAACAGGCAAATAAATCGTAGCTCTGCTTTTTAGATTGAGTTTAACAAGCAGTATTTTAAGAATCTTTAATAATCTCTCTTTGTCATTTTTAATCCCCATATATTTTCTTATAAATCTCTGTTGTTGCGTTCCATTAAGATTATACACCACATATTTTTAATTTTTGAATTCTTGGGGAGAAAAACCTTGCAACATTCCAGACTGTGGCAGTCTGACCTCTGAACAGGTGTTAAGATGAGGTCCTTCTAGTATGACCATTTTTCTGGCGACTAGAAGATAAGAAAACAAAATATGAATTAAGTATTGCAACCTGAATTATGAATGTTCTTTGGCTTTTTAATAGGGATGAAATTAAGCCTGATACTTGTAGCTTCCTGTATTTGATGATTCACCAGGTTGTATCTGGTTTTATATAGAACAGCTGAGTTTAATTTAACACTGTCCTTTCTGAAAGGTTTTCTCTCTATGTGGAAAACATAACATTTCTTTAGTCATCTAATGAAGTATAGCTAATTTAGAACTTTGTATTGTTAAGTTTCATCGCAACAGCTCTTAATCTCTGTAAGGAATGAGTTTATCCTTAAAATTGTCCACTTGCAGAGACCATCAGGCAGCAAGCTGTCAGAAGGATTAGATTTAGAAGCTCCTTTTCCAGTGAGTGACCTCCACTGTTGCTTCTGTATTGCTTTTCAGCCGTGTTACAGTGTAGAAAACTTTACTGTAAGCATATTGTGTTTGCATAAACGTTTAAAGGTCTTGGGGGGGAAACAATCCTCATCTGAACACGACGTTTCCAATGGACTCTACAGAAACTGTTAGTGCTTCATGGCAAACTGTGGAGCGTGGATTTGTCTGCCTGAAAAAGTGGTTTCATAGGACCGAGCTGAGCAAACCAGAATGCTCTCGTATAAAGTCTGCTAGTTTAACTGCAAGTCAGGAATCAAACAACTCTAATGTTAAACTCCAAATCACAAGTAATATAAAATGATATGGATATGTAACTAGTATGTACTTTAAAGAATAGGGTGCATGTGCTGCCTAGAGTTCTGGAACTACCGACTGAAGAGGGCTGAAACTTAGTTTTAAGAGTTCTTTAGTGCTCCTTGTTCATTTTAGTCTGTCACGCAAGGATCCTGCTGGATGATGTAGGTCTCATGCAGTGTGAAAGTAGCAGCTCTGTTCAGTTTGTCCTGCCGTTACAGGTACGTAGGGGATGATGAAGCAGTGGGCTGTAATTAAGCACTTCATTTCTCTGGAAACGGATAATGGTTGGAGTAGAACGAACCCAGAGGTGTGAAGGTTCATCTACGTCCTTACCTCCACAGAGCTGCAAATGACCTCTTACCTACTTAGGTTTTTCTGTCTCCCTTTTTACCTTTCCTAATTTCATCTTCTGTGTCCTTCGCGTATACAATCAATCACGATCGTTAAGAATGAGTTAGGTTAGCAGTCAGTACAGAAATGTGTGTATGTATTGGAAACTCTGGAAAATACCTTCCTACGCTATCATGAACAGTTAAAAATGCATTTTGAAGACCATTATCGTGTTACTGCACTGAATTTAATTTTACTGGAGAAGTTGTGGATGAGCCAAATTCCTGTTTGTATTTTGGATGGTGCTGTTCTTGTTAGGCTGCCTTCTATTTTTCATGAAAACTAGTTGTCCTTTTCTGGAAACTGAAGGTCAGAATTTTTGGAGTCTTTTCTACACTGAATACAAAGAGATTGGTATTGCAATATTGTTGGTTGTCTTCATGTGCTATAGGCATTTATTTTCACAATATACAAGTCACTCACTGCTGTCCATAAAAATTTTTTTTTTTGGTTGTAATAGTTCTTCTGAAACGCTTACTTTTAAGCAAAGAGGAGAAATGGAGATTTCATGCTAGTAAAAAGCAAGATGTATATTTTAAAAAAACCCCAAACCCCTGAAAATTGCAGCTGCCCTTCCCTGCTTCTGCTTGCTTTACTGAGCTTGGGCTTTTAACTAGCAGGCTTTCGTGTGGTTAAGATCTCATCTACTTTTGCAAAGATTTAAAACTCGACTTGGTAACAGTAAGGTTTGGTTGGCCCCATAAACTGTTTTCCAGGTTGCCTTCAGCATTTGATATGCAAGGTGCTATTTATGTAGAATTTATGGGGCTAATTTAAGGAAAGTTGTGTGTGTTGAGATATTTTATGGTTTCAAATGTAATTAGATCTTGGCTGTGTAGAATGGCAGTGCTGATGAGATTTAATCTCTTTTAAGAAAGGGGATGGTTGGCAGAGTATGTGTAAAAACACTTTTCTAGAAAACAGGGTGGATCGTATCTGGGTCAGAAAAATGTTAATGGAGAGTGAGTATCAAATACTTGGGGTTTGTTTTGGAAGTTAAAAATAGTATTTCTTTTGGGTAATTTTGACTTTATGCTGAAATATGTGTTCAGTTAAAGCCTTTAATATTTTGAAAGTTTGAACATTGATTTTCACTATCTTTTAAAATTTAATCTTGAAAGACTTCAACATATCTTTATGACACAGGACAGCTTTTAAATATCTCTGTTGTGTGCGTATTTTAAAGCCTTAATTAGAATTTTGAAGCTTAAAATGAGAAGTTGTTGCCTTGTGACCAGAACACATCTATTTCTTGTAAGAACTATCTTTACAGTCTTGGGGGTTTTGGTCTATTTGATTTGTTTTTTCACTTACACCCTTTTCCAGTGTATTGCTGCTGTAATTGCCATCTTTTCTTCTTTTCTCTTATTCTTGTCTTGAGTTAACCACTGTGTCATTTGTTCAGGATGACAACAGTGTCCGTTCTTACGCATCTTCTTCATATACAAATGAAAAAAATTAGGTGTTGACAGCAGTTATAGATTCCAGACTTTTTCTAGAGTCCTTCAGAGAGCAGTTGGTATTGAGATAACCCATTTAGAACATATTATCAAAATACGAACTTGCACAGTTGTCAGGGAGGATTTTGATGTTTATGGGTGTTTACAGAGAGGGAAGCATCACCGCTGGTGTTCTAGTCAGTCTCTCCTGTTCTTGGCAAACATCCTAGCTGAAATCATGGACTTAGAAAGATGAGTAAAGCTTGTCTTTTGGAGGGGCATCTAGCTGTCAGTTTGGGGGTTGTATTGGTGTTGATACTTTTATCAAGTTGCTGATTAGTTGGTACTTTAAATGAATACTGCCAGGAGCCTGGGAAGCAAGACCTGCAAACGTGTACATGACTCTCATTCTATTCTGCGACAGCCAGTGGTAGATCAGTGACTCAGATAGGCAGGGGAAGAGTTCTTGTGTTTTCTGCATCCAGCTGGAAAGCTTTCCTGTGTGATGTGTAAATTGGTGGTTTGCAGGGAGAAAATATCCTGGTCTCTGAAAGACAGCTGCTATCAGTGGAGCATTATAGACTGAAGGGACTTGAGAAACAGCACTGCAGATTTTGAGTAAGGAGGGGAGGTATCATGGAAATACAGCTGAGTAAGAAGTGTGATAATTTTTATCTGTAAAGGGGGTAGACTTTCACGTTGTGGGTTTAAAAGCCAAAAATTATGTGTAGTAGCTGTGCTAGTCAGAGGCATACAGACCAAGAAGTATTCTGTGCATAATTCAGTTAGCCTGTAGTTCTTTTCTGTAAGTAGTAGAAGAAACTATAGGTTATACCTAGCAAAAGAGAGCTAAAATCACATACAAGAGGTCTCCAAACAACCAGGGAAAACAGAAAATGCTTCTGTGGGATTTTATAGAAAGAGAATATTGTACAAGGATAATTGAACAAATGGTAGCTGGTGTTTCTATGAAAAGTACTTAATGTGATAACTTAGAATGAAGAAAAAAACACAAGACCCCAAATCTACCACACAACACCCCCACCCCCAGCCCCCAGCATATATAATTTATAGATACTGTAATGGAATGCAGGGGAGTGTTAAAAAAAAATCTGTTTTGAGGGATAAGGTAGATGATACTTGTTGTATGATGCTTTCCATTTTCAGTATAAATGTAAAGACACTAGAAATAGGTCTGTCAAGACCCAAGAGTTTGAAATACCTGGCATAATTCCCTTATTGATTTCTAATCAATATTGGGACACTGAGAAAATTCCCAGGGAGTGGAAGACATCTGCTACTGTGCCAGCATTGTTACAAGGATGAATAGGATGACCTAGGTAATTAGTAATGTATTGGCTTAATGTTGATCCCAGGCAAAGTAGTGGAGTGACTGATACATATGTCAGTGAGAACAAAATTGGCAATCAGCAAGGATTTGAGAAAGATTTAAAAATAATTTTTTAAAAAGGCAGGTCCTCTACCAGTTTTAAGGTTTGGGGATGGATTATAAGGCATTTTTACTACATGTTAGTCTTCTGTAACTCTTAGGTTCTTCAGTGCCTAATTTTACATGATTAGAAGTAAAAATTGCCAAACTCTGAGAAAAAGGGTTAATAACATTTCATTTGAATTGATAAAGATTATCATATTTTGGTGTGAGGGGGTTTTTTGCTGATTTTTGGTTGGTTGGTTTGGTTTGGGTTTTTTTTCTACCCCATTTTTCATGTTGCTTCTTTCTAGTTGGCCCTTGGTCTTAGCTTTTAGGTATTCTTCTTGGTGTTGGAGATTTTGCTTGGGTTTCCTCAGGGGTTTCTGGATTTGGTGGTGTTTGCTGGTTTTCTTTAACTTTTAATTTCATTTTAATTTAATTTGAGGTTTTAAATGTGTTAGTAGATGAGATTTCAGTTGAGAAGCAGGAACTTTTTTTTAAAAGAACTTGAAGTCTCGAGGAAGCTGAGCTCTTGTGATGCTGTGGTCAAGAACAGCTTAAAAGCTTGCTTAGGGAACGAGGAGGTTGTACAAACTCTGTACCTCACACACCTTAGAGCTGTTTTGTCATGCATAGATGGATTTTTTGTCTAAAATCCAAGCTTTTTATTTTAGAATTGTATAAACACTTTATTAGCATAACTAGATTTTCCCAAAACCAAATGTGTCTTTTAATAAGACATCTAGGGCATGATTGCTTTGGGTTGTTTGGGGTTTTTTGGTTTGGGTTGGTTTTTTGTTTGTTTGTTTGTTTTTTAATGACTTTAGTTCAGAAGATTTGGGGTTTTTTTCGTGTCCCCGTTTTTGGTACTCTACCATGTATACTCATGTGGTACAAGATTGTGTGGTTCTTGATGTTATGCTATTTACTACTTGTTTTTGTTCAAATAGTTTATGTTTTCTGTCCAGCGCTCTCCAGGGTTTTTTTCATTTCATGTATTTCTTATGTCAGAAAAATTGTATTTTAAAGATAATTGAAGTTACTTGCCCTTGAGATAAATGGGTTTATTCAAGCTCTCTTTTTTGTCTACTCAAACAGAGAGGGAGATAAATTTCAAGAAAATGATCCATTAATATTACCAATTCTGCACGTACTGCCCTTAGCACTCACTGTTCTAATAATCTCAACAGGTTTTGTAATATTATTCCCACTTTTCAGTTGAAAATAAAAGTGTAATTAGATTTGTAAATATTTCATGTGAAGAGATCTTAGCCAGTGCTGGATCAAGGAGTGTTTTACTCCTTTTGTTTCTTTTTTCACTTGAAGTGATACCAGGTGTCAATTTGCATTGCAGCTGGTTTGAATGACCAACATGCTTCGACATTCCAAGTTGCAGCTTTGCAGTTTGAGTGAAATGAGGGAGGAGATATTTTTAGACTTTGAAATTGAGATTAAAATATTGAGGTTTACTGAAGATATTAGATAGCATTTTACACTACAGTCTAAAATGTTCAGTGGAATAGTATGAGGTAGATTTTGAAAGTTTCAAATCTGTAAATTAAAAATAAGTAGTGTGCCACTGGAATGATTTCTTTGGTAGCTTCCTGTCATATTTTAATTTTCAAACTGCGCTACAAATTGGCACAAATATACTTGCACAGAGCAGTGTACTTTTCATGCAGGTTGTAAGCATAAACTGATGGGAATGCCCTTCCAAGTGAAGATACTTTTTGCACAGGTGTGGTTCTGCTGTGCATAAAAGTAACACACTGCTGCATGCCTGGGAACTGACCTTACAGGTGATAATGGTGGATATAAAGGTCTGGGTGGTACTGTTACCTGAACTGAGAGTGCAGCAGCCAACATAAAGTCACAGAGTTCTTTCTGCAACTCAGGAAAGCTGGAAAGGGAGAGTCTTAACTTGGCTTGCTTCATTTGGCTGATGGACTGTGATGTTTTTCAAGAGTGCTGTCCTGGCTCTTCTGTGGAGTGTAGGAAAGTGGATAGGAATAAATTAACCTTTGTTTTCATTATTCTGAAATGGAAACAGACCTTTATAACCTTAAGTAAAATTGCTAAACTAGAACAGCTGCATTTGCATGGAAGTTTGAAAGCTGGATAAAAACTAAGCGTGTGAGATGTATGATTAAAATTTTCTTCGCCTGCCTCAAAATGAGACACTTGGATGTTCTCCACTTGTGATTTAAGACATGAAACCTGATTTTGTGTGATTATGCATATAAGTAGATCTTAAACACTTAGAATGTTGCTGTAAAGAGAAATAATTTCCTTCTTTAAAATTATACCTAACTGTGGGATATATAGTCTGGTGGTTACCAGTGTTTGGAGAAGCTTCAGGTTTATATCTTAGCTCCTTTTCTCTTCGTCTCTGCACCTAAGTTTGACCTCCATCCCTGAGTCTTGCTCTGAACAAAATCTGTGTTCAAATTATTAACAGCCTGTCATGGGTTGGCACCCCTTCCTGCTCTTCAGGTTTTTCTTCCTTTTGGTTCTGTTTCCTTGAGGAAGTGGTTTGCTGCAACAGGTGCTTTAATTTCCTCCAGAACATCATAGAACCAATCAGTTAACTAATTTGAATATAGACAGCTCTATTGAGCCACTTAGAGAAGGGATACGCCTCTATGAAATACAGATCTAAAAAGGGACAAGGCAAGAATCTCTCTCTTGCTGTTCCGGTGTTGACAGAGGTAACTTGAGGGCCCACTCAGCCCCCGGGGTGGGGTGGGGGGGCTGGGCTGGGCTGGCCTGGCGGGGCCCTGCTGGGCCCTGCCAATGTGAACCTGTGCGGCCCAGCGGGGGATCAGGCTGGGCCATGGTCCAGCTCTGCTGTGGGGCCCTGGCCTTTCTCCCCCATCTGGCCCCGTGCGGACCCGGACCTCCCCCGGAGGGCCGGGCTAGGCGCAGCCGCTGGGCCCAGGGGTGGCGGGCTGGGCCACAGCCCCNGGTTGTGCTGTGACGTGGATGCCATGAGAAGATTGTTCTTGTGGAAAAGTTCCATAGCTGAGAAAAAGAGACTTTTCTCTCTCAGTGGACTGACACAAGATTGTTATAGAGTGGCAAACTGACTGAACTGATTTTGTGTCTTTTTATTATAGGTGGATGGAGGAGGTGTTGGAGAGAAAGGGGGTTAATTTGCTTCAATGCCTTCTTATTCCATTTCACTTGTAGTTGTAGTAATAAACTTCATTATATTCTTTAAAGTTTGGTGCCTGCTTTGTATTCCTCCCTGTTCTTATCTCACAGAAAGGGGAAAATGCGAATCAAACCACTACACAACCTTTTATATTGAAGGCCAGGCAGCACTTGGACCATTCTTTCCTTGTTCATCTTCTTATCACAGGGAAGCTGAAGCTGCTGTCTGCTTGGTTGCTGTCCAGGCCTTTCAGTGGTGAACTTGAGGCAGGTGGCAATTTCTTTGGCTGACTTCTGTAGTTTGTAACAGTTTTTATTTAACAGTAATAACTTATGCTTTCTACTTTACTGATCTTGTGCTTTTCCTACTTGTTCTTTAACAGCATTTTAGGACACATGGTTAAATAAACTGTAAATTTAACTGTACTGTTAAATAAAAAGAACTTGTGTAGTCAATGCAAGTACATTTTTTCGTAATACTATATTATGAGCTATTGATCCAGTGGATCCAGTAAATATGTAACTGAATGCCTGAAATTCTTCACAGCTTGGTAACCAGTGGTAAAAGAAGCACTTTCTTGTAGCATGGTTGGCAACATGAATAGGGTTAATAACGCTGTGTAGTGGTGTTCTTTTTAAGTAACATTCCACTTGCCTTCTTAGGGGCATCTGAGAAAAGGAAGAATAGTTGTCATATGAGTAATTGTCTTAATTTATGCGGTCTGAACTTGTAAAAAAATTTATTCGATGTAAATAAAAGAACATAGAAAATTTGGTTTCATCATATTAATAATTAATGCATATGTGCTGTACTGAAGGCAGTCACACTGGAGCTTGCAATAATACTCATATTCTTACTTTTTGTGTTCTTCCAAATATCTTAGTCTGACCTTCTTCCTATATCAGCACTTCATGAAGAAATCTGGACTTCAGTAGGAGAAAAATGGCTTAGTGCTCTTTTAATTAGAAGGTTACCAGTAGTATAATTCATGTGTAGACTTACATGTGACCTTTAAAGTTTTAGTGTGTGAAATGGATAAGAGTTTCAAAGTGTCATGTGTTTTGTTTCTTTTGAAGTTACTGTAGTGAGCAGGCTGCGTAATGGGAGTATGTTGGGGGTTTGTTTTCGGGTTTTTTTGTTGCAATTTCTCCAGGTATCGTGGACTTAAAATTATGTTCTATTTAAGTTTGAGATAAGGTTTACTAATCTTCAGCTTTTAAATTACCATTTAAACTACCGATTTCCAAAAGGGAAAAAAATAATTGTACTCAAATATCTACAGCAAGGTTAACAATAAAATGTAGATTTCCCCCATATTACAAAGGGATCTTTTAATTTGATTCTTAAAACTTGATAGTGCACAAGACCTTGCTGTCCTTGGTTGTATCTTGTTTTTGACAAATCACAGTTCTGGTCATTTGACAGAACAGAAATGGACCTCATACACATTGAAAATGTTATAGCAAATGATTGTGTGTGTTGTCAGGAGGATAATTTAAAAGCCTGAAGGTTCTCTTTTTGCAGGATGTAGGAAGGGTTACTACCCATAGTTAGATCAGCTTTAACTCTGGATTTTACTAAAAAATATTGTAGCAGTCAAAATAAATACTTACTTTGAGATGAAGATGCTCACATGACTGGCTTAGAATAATCATTTTATTCCAGGATTTCTTTTGTTCCATGAGTCTGTTCTGTGTGTATATTACAACTATTTAATATGTTGTATACTTGTGTTTATGGATGGCACAGCAGAGGTGTAATTACTTTTATTACCTTGAGTAATCTGTGAAACTTGCATATGATAGTAGTATGTGGTAGCTGGCTATACTTTAAAAGTATGGAATAAGGGTGCATCATCACTGCTTTGCATGTGTTACTTACTCCTGAAAAGAAAATTGAAAAGAAGAAGGAATGCTTGAAGGATCATGTTACGTGACAGAGTCTACTGAAGAAGGTGGGCTGTGTGAAGAGGGGACACGTAGCTTTTGTTCATACTGCCAAAAGATCCAGAAACAACACTGAGAAACATAATGACAGTCTTGTTCTGCAGCAGCAGCAGACTGTCTTTGCCAGAATAAATACAAAGATTAGTAAAACATTTATTTCAGTCTTCATTTGTCACCAACCAAGCAAATGTCAAATAGAGCATAGTAGAAAATAACAGAAGTCTCAAGAAACAGTTTCATCAATAGGTTAACTCTGTCAAAAAGGAATGTATGTTTGCTTTTATATGAATATCAGAAGTCTTTAAAAATAGTCATCTGAGAAAGTATCAGTTGTTCTAAAATGAGCATGCTCTCTTAGGTCAGGAATGAGAAGAGATAATTTGTGGAAAATTCTTCATTCCGTAGCATTAATTATGAAGGTATGAATGTCTAATTTGCTTGACAGAAAGCTTGGTCATGGTAGGTAAATGCATTCAACTGCACTGACAGATAACATTTGATTAAGATGTATTGAGCAGCTCTTGTGTCCTTGAGCAGTACCCAGGAATTGGTTTAAGATGTAGCAATTGAAGAGCTCATCTGTAATAGTGAGCAATCTCATCATTGTCTGCTCAAACATAGTCTTAAATTCAGCTTCAGAGCAGTCATGAAAAAATCTCACTGAAGACCATGTTTTTTTATTTCAAAAAGAGTAACACAAGATCAAGGGATCAAAAAGGAGAGCAAAATGCTTAGAGCTGACGTTTGTCAGGTGTTTTGTTAAGTTAGTGGATATCGACTATCGATTAAAGCTTGTCAAAGCTTTGTGATAAAGCCAGTATGAGCAAATAGCAAAGAAAACACACCTATATCCATATGGCTTGTAAGTGATAATGGTCACAAAAATATTTGGGGAATACAAAGATACTGAAGAAGATGAAAATACATTATTTACCTTTTTTCTGTTTATGGAAGCTGAGGAAGCTTCCTATAGAGGAATTAAAATTAATGACTTGGGGGAAAAAAAATCCCAGTTGGAAGTTTAAACTAAAGAGCCTATTAACTTGCTAGGATTAGGAGTTTTTAAAGGGCTTCAAACCTGAAATTGCTGGACTGTGTAATAGAACATGTAAGATTTAAATTTCATTAATTGCTAACAAAGGAATTGTCTTCATTTGAGACAAATTGGGAGGAACGTCTGAAATGAACGTCCTCTGATAGAAGACAGGTTACAGCCACCCCTCCCCCCCCAGGTTAAGAAAGAGTTTTCCTTGGAGGAAAATGAAAAAAAAATATTTATTTAACCAGCAAAAGTGCACGCAGGCACAGGGAAAAAGAATAATGTCAAATAACAAACCCTTTTGCTGTGGAGAGAACCTGGTAAAATTCAAAGTCCTTTGTGGTGTGGCTCTCTCCTCTCCACAGCTGGGGTTCAGAGTGAGCCCCTCCGGGCTGTGGTGTAGGGCCTCCTGGGTGATGTTCTGGTGTTGCTGAACAGTCCAAAAGACAGAATGGCACAGGATTCATGTCTGGCATAGAGCAGACAATAGGGAATACAGTATCATAGTCATAGGAATGTAAGGTACTAAATGTGACTAGAGCCAGTGGTTTGTTGTTTCGTTTTTAAAAAAGTGCCAAGGATATGAGGGATGAAGAACTCTTGAGAACCTCAGCCTGGCAAGTCTTAGCTATAGCAAAGAATAAAGCTAGTGGAGAACAGAATGGATGTGTGTGCTGTGGTGAGGAATAATCAGTGTGGACTTTTCTGAGGGGAAGCTTACCATCCCAAATCTGCAGGGCAGAGTCATTGAGCGTACAGGTAAGTGTAAGGTAATCAATCCAGTTTTACAGTGAACCTCAATCAGGTTGCTGGCCCAAGATTCCTGAAAGTACCGAGCTCTCAAGGATTACATGTTCTGTTTTCCCTACAAAGAGGTATTTCAGTTCTGTAGAGGTTTGTGGTATTTTGGAGTGAGTGATGAGGTGATAATGGTTAATTAAGGAAAATACTTAACAGAGTGAAAACAACCAGCCAGAGGCAGCAGTTGCACTGTACTGGCCCACGCCTTGATCGAAGGGCATTTGTTGGGTGCTGCTAAATGCAAACTGATCTATGTGATTGGAGGAGGAAACTGGTTGAAATTGTGGGTACACAAACGTGGGCTCTGAATAAGACTTAAATCTGTCCAGAGGGGGTGTGGAATTTGATTTGCTGGGAACGATTCCATCAAAATATTGATTCCTTTGTCAAAAAGACAAATATGAAAACCATAGAGAAAAAGAAAATGAATCTGCAAGGCTGCTTTATAAAGGTACCACGTGTTCCATGTGCAGTTTTGCTTCCTGCTGCCTTCTTAATGCAGAACAAGGATTACTGAAAGTGTGGAATGTCTTCCAGAGGTGATCAGGCAAACTGTGCTTCTTGTTCCCTGAAGTGGAAAAAAATGAGAGATGGAAGTAAAGGAAGTTTGTAAGTGGCATAGACACAAAGAGAGAATAATTGGTTGTAATTTCTTGTAATGCAGATACAGAGATCCTGTAAAGAACCCAGCTTATTTAAGTAAAGCAAAAAAAAAGGCTCTTTCCTGCAGCTTTTAATTACATTCATCCCAAAAGTTAAAATGATTTGAAATGTGATTAAGTGAAAATTTAACAAGGTTTGTCAAACTTGTAGGAACAGTCTCTGTATGGGAAGAGCATAAGCCACAGATGGCTAAATACTGGTAGTGATAGAAGTTGGTCAATAGCTAACTCATGTAAGCATAGTTAACTATTAGGACACGGCAAATTCCGACAGCAAATGTTAATTACAAAACCTAAGAAGCCAGATTCGCCCTAATCTTGTCAAGATAAAGGAGACAAGGATCATCTCAGAAACTACTGAATCATTCCTCAAAGGACTCCGCACGCCCCAGGGAGAAAGGTGAAAAGTGCATCTGAGGAAGACTACTAGCCTTCATCAAAAAAAAAACCCCGAGAAAGAAGAGGAGCCTTCCCCAGTGCGACCGCCATGCATAGCGCATGCGTGGTACATATGCTAATAATATTAATGGCTTCCGAGAAATAATTTGTATAACCAGGCCTGTCCCAAGGAATGTGATGAATATCCATAATTTAATCCATAATAGTGTGTTGTAGAGAGTACCGGTGTGTGTGTGCGGAGAAGCGATCCCCCACACACCCAGCGCCGAATAAAGCAAATATCCACTTCTCTGGCTCTGTCTCTGAAGTGTCTCCTGGCCCAGTTTAAGGCAGTTCAGTAGGAGGGATTTAATGCAGCATTCCTGCCCTGCTTTTGTAATCTGCATTTACTTGAGCATATGCTGTTGGCCATTCCTGGAAGCAAAATGAAGACTGGATATCTAGGGTTTAAGAAAAACTTGATGTTCTTGTATCTTTCTGTCCAATACGGTCAGATATTTTTAGATTTAATTTCTGGGTTTGTTCCCCAGTTCTCAAAGCTCTCACGAATCTTGTTTAAAAATCTGGGATAGGGTTGCTGTGTTTTTGTTTGCTTCTTTGGACACTGATCTGCTTATGTATTTCATGAAACATTCGTTGTCCATCAGATTTTATTAGATGCCTTCATTCCTCCTGTTTGAAGTTTATTTTTTACTATGTCTGCACTTTATGGTGAAATAGCTTTTGTGCTGGGTAGTACAAAAGTTCAAAACTGTATTTTTTAAAATTTATGTATAAAAATGCATGGTTAGCTACAAATTTTTCTTCTT